>VDFB02056560.1:0-26409 GCA_007258455.2 Sequoia sempervirens | reverse complement strand
ACTCAACCAAGAAAGTGTATCAATATTACTCATGATTTATAATAATTAAAATAAAAAACATATGAATTAAAAAATCTAAGGATAATAATCAACTACAAAATTAGATCCACTAATCTACACAAGTATCATACAATTTAATACTCCTTACTAGCATGATACCTATTGTGGAGTCAAGGAACAATTGAGTGAATACTATCTGTTATCAAAATATTACCAGTTATGTAAATATAATATTTAATGTATAATGCATACTACTATAAGTAACATTAAATGTCAATAATTTTCTTCATAATCACATCTACTCACATCTATGATATGTAATTACCTAATATAATGTAATCCACTTAATATAAATAGTAATATTACCAATAACAGAGCATATTAATCATTGCATAGTTACATAGACAAAGAATGAAACTCATTTGATTATCACAAGAATTCACAACAACCATTATATAGGATTAGTCAAGAATATGAACATCTTCATGGTGTAGCAACAACCATCACTCTTGTGTACTATCCAACATGAAAGAACATAGAATATAACTATAAAAATCATCAAAAACTAATAGGACCAATAAGGCCACAAGGGATGGGGTCTTACATTCTCCCTCCCAAGACTGGGCTTCTTCTTGGAAGTCCCTAAAAGTGAAGGTAAACACAAGCAACAAGAACTTGTCAATAATATCTCATGCAAAATTTTCCAAATATGACAATAGAAAATTTTATCTTCCAAAGTATTCTAAAATATTAGGCAACTTTAAAATTTAACTATATACTCAAAAGATCATCCTTCCATGATACACAACAATATTATAGATACCAATTTCACTTTACTTCATCTATCACTGATAAGGTTATTAAGAATTACACTATACATATATGTGTTTACTTCAATCATCATTACTTTGAAAAATTGGTCAATCATTTCACAACATAATGATTTTACACTTTAAGAAATTATTCATTTCCTTTTATCATGGAAATGTCAACAGTTAATGCATAAGTATCAGTACAAATATTGATTTACAACACACATATATCATCAATACAACACTGACATATCCCATGATTCATTGAATGGGATTTATGAGGAGGAACAGTGCCAAATGTGATATCACTGATCACACACTAGGGGAGAATGGACTATGACCATCCCATACCAGTCCCATTTACATCCCCATCCTCACAAGATAAATTCCCCTATGAATTTACACCCTTGTACAACCTACTAGGGATCCCTCCTAGATATAGCAGTTTACATAGTTCACATCATGACATATATGCTAGTCATTCAAAGAGGCCTCAAACTTAAGAAGATATAAATAAGATTTCAAAATTTACAACAAAATATGAAGAAGTAAAGAAAAATAAATAAATCAAGTACAAAGGAAACATTTGAATCCAAATTTAAATTGTTTAAACCAAATTAATTCCCCGAGGCAAAGGGACAAGACAAATTAAATATCCAAAAATATACTATTGGCAAAAAGAGAAAAACAATCTTCAAAATAAAACACATTTCACAAAAATTGGCACATTACATGTAGTATATGACTTATTCAATCCAATCAATGGGTGGAGGGGAATGGTGGCTCTCATACCACATAGTCGACAAAATAGAGTGGTCTCATGGCACTTATAATAACATGGTGGTCTCAAACGATAAAATAATCATATAGTAACCAAGCATAGTCCCACACAACCTAGGACATGCCAATGAAATAGACATAAACATATATATCTAAAGTAGCTTGTAATAGAAGTTATTTTTACACTGAATCTTACACAAGATAACATCATTCACCAAAACATATCCTTGTAATCATCCCTCTAGTTCCATCATAAGCACTGTAAATATTGTAACCTAAAAAATGGTGTAATATTTTGTTGTCACAAGCCTTACATTTGTCATTTAATATGATTTTAGAAATTACTATATAATAAGAATTAAAGAATTACATTCTTCTCCCTTTGTTTCCAACACTACTTAAGATAATGACTAGTTAAAGAATTACCTGTATGTGAATAGACCAATATTGATACAACAAGAACACCACATCTAATAATCATACCTTTGAATATCCAATCTTTGTAACATCTATAGCCCAAGTGGAAGCTCATCCAAAGTTTGGCACACCAAATCCATCCTCAACCCATGGGATACACTCAAAGACAAAGGTTTTGTACTATGGACCAAAAAATGCAGTCCTCAAAGGGGGAGTAGATCTAGCTCAACATTCTAAGGGAGAACCAAATTCTTGACATATTTCCATTGGAAAGCACAAGGATGCACCAAGAATCACAATGTTCCCATGTTCCAAAGAACAAGGGACTCCCTCAACCCAAAATGAAGAAGGCTCTCAAGCCTCAAGTGAGATTAGCTTCTTAGGCACACCCAAACCCTCATTACATAAACAAGACTCGACATTGAACCAAAACACACAATAAAAAATGCAATATCATCACACATAATTTAACATTATGGTATATGCAAGTAGATCATCCCAGATGTCCACCACACCCTTATCCCAAGTTAGATACCCAGTATCTCAAACTTGAGTTGCAAACATCACATTCAAGTTGGTTTCTCACAACACATATTATAATGAACTTTCATAACTTTAGACACACTTATAAAAAAAAAAATCTTAGCCACTTTGAAACACATAAAAACCACTTAGCACAATCAAGTCATGAACTAGTTTATTTGAAATAGTTACCAACACCCAAATACATCACTATCACATTGGATTTCCAAGAAGGAATTCCCCATAATTCTTAATCCCCAACATGACTCTCAAAATAACCATTAGAACAATAAATAATTTCACCTTAGATCACAACATAATAAACCACAAAGGATTAACTCCTTTCTTACAACATGATTCAAGTCATAGTCCCATTGCACCTGTTGGTTTCCCAAATCAACATATCAAATGAATCCTATAGAGTAGCCACTTTCTAATGCTCAGACTCAAAGGTGGATTTTTCCAACTAACAAGATTCGGTCAAAGAATGAAATATCCTACACTTATGGCTCTACAAGGCTGGGGTGGGTCTCTCTTTATAGTTCCTAAAGACTCAATTCAATTATGCACAAACATTGCTTTTTATAGTAGATAATTCCCAATGAAAATATACCAAGGAAAGCATTGACAACTTCAAATATGGCTATATTTTTGGTATCTCAACACTCACTCAATAATTGGGAAGCAGAATCCTACACCAAACCTAAATCAAACAACAAAAAATAAAATTATTTTGAATTTAAATTGTTTTTGAGAATGCATTAAGATGAATGACAAATCAACGACTAATTCTGGGCCATGAAGTCAAATATATAATCATAAAGAGAATTCATTAGCAAATAAACTTCAATGAGTGGATTTAAAGTTGTTAATACATTACACCAACAAATCCACTCTTGTTGTTAATCAAATTATTCTTATAGATCCACCCTGCACACTCAAAATCACAATTATCTACTCAAAGTAATTTAACTATTTCTTTGAAATAGAAACATGAACACATAACACAATCTGAGGGAAATTGAGATGAAAAATTCAGCATAATTTTTATATTAAACTCATATGACTCAAAGTGTATAAATTTGGAGACAATTTTGATAACAGTCATGCTTTGTTTGCACAAAGTGATTGATATTTACTCATGAAATCAACAATTACAACTTACAGACTCAATCCATGACTTAGGCTCAACATTTTTCTATCTACCCAACCCATACATAAATTCAAAAACCCTTTACAATGAGAAGAGAATTGGAATAAGAAGAAACAAAAGAAGCTTGCTAAAATTAATTCGATGATGAGACTTGGTAGCTTCCTTCTTCAATTTGGAAAAGCTTCTCTCATCTCTCTTCCCCTTTACAACATTGTCTTGAAAACCAATTTTGCAATAGAAAAAATCACTTCTTCATGAAAAATATTCACCTTATAGTTGAGAGAAAATATGCCCATGAAAGTCCATTTATTCTCCATTTGTTTTTCCTTTATAATTTCATGTGCACTGAAAAAATACTTTTCTCTTATGTGCATTTCACCATTTACTTCTGTAAAGAATACTTCCTGATTCTTCATGGAGCTTTTTAATTTTTACTTTCATACTCCTTTTACTTTTCAGGTTTCCTGTGCACTCCCTATTTTATTTTTATTCCCAGCAAAGAAAATCTTAACTTAATTTCCAAAGTGTTTACTTTAGAATGAAGACTTTTAAAAAATTATAATATTGGGCAACTAAAGTTTTACTAGTGCTTTCACTTTAAAATAATTGCTATTCAATAAAAGTGAAAACCGGGCACCAAATCTCTTTTTCCCCTCGCGTCTTTTATATTTTCACATCATTTAAACTATTTCCCCCTTTAAATTTTCCTCGGGTGAAAACATTGTTAAAAAGGTACCTTTAAAATTTTCCTCGGCCCACCATAACCCTCTCTCCTCGGCACCCCAAGCAAGTATTTTGATCTCTTATTTGGAAAAGTTCTTTTAATAAAATTTCATCAGGAAACATTTAATTTTCTAAATGTTTTTTCTTTTTAATGGTTTGTCGGGCCCACTCTCCACATGGAAGAGATTAGAGATCTGAATCAGTATAACCCTTTAAAGAAAAATCACAATTTGCATCATAAAAAAGACCAAGATTAAGAGTACCTTTAACATATCTTAAAATTCTTTTTTCAACTTTAAAATGAGTTTGTTGTGGTTTAGACATAAATCTAGAAACCAATCCAACACTATAAGAAATATCAGGTCTAGTAAGAGTTAGATAATTTAAACTTCCTACTAATTGCCTATATAAAGTAGGATCAACAAAAGGAGTTTCCATATCAACCATTAATTTAGTTCCTAATTCACAAGGAGTAGAAACACACTTTGCATCATTCATTTTAAATCTATCTAAGAGATCTTGAGCATATTTATGTTGAGAAATAAAAATACCTTTAGGTGTTTGCCAAATTTGCATACCCAAAAAATAATGTAATAGGCCTAAATCAGTCATTTGAAATTGTTGATTGAGTTGAGACTTAACATCACTAATCAAATTGTTAGAACTAGAAGTGATAATTAAATCATCAACATATAAAATAATAATCACAATATCATCTTCACTATGCTTAATATATAAATTTGGATCATTTTTACTTCTAATGAAACCTTGAGATAAAAAGAAAGCATTGATCTTTGAATACCATTCTCTAGGAGATTGCTTTAAACCATATATTGATTTCTTCAATTTGCAAACAAGATTTTCATTACCTTCCTTAATGAAACCCAAAGGTTGAGACATATAAATTTCTTCATGTAAATCACCATTTAAAAAGCACTTTTAACATCCATTTGATGAATAGGCCAATGCATATGAGAAGCTAAAGCAAGAACTAATTTAATGGTTGGCATCTTAGCTACTGGAGCAAATGTTTCATTATAATCTAATCCTTCAACTTGAGAAAAGCCCCTAGCAACTAATCTAGCTTTAAACTTGCTAACTTCATTATTTGCATTAACCTTAGTTTTATACAACCATTTGCATGAAACAAGATTCTTACCTTGAGGTAATGGAACTAAATCCCAAGTATTATTAGCAATTAAAGTATCATATTCTTCTTGCATAGCCTTTTGCCAATGAGGTTGATCTTTAGCTTGTTCATAAGTTTGAGGATCATTTGAATTCATAATGTTAGACATCAAAGCATGATTACAATAATTTTCCTTTCTTCTTTTAGGTGGATTTTTAGCTAAATAATCCTCACTTTCTTGCAACAAATTTTTAAACCATTTTGGCATTCTTTTAGATGTAGGAGTATCATCACTAGAAGAAGAATCATGAGTAGAGATTTCAACATTTTCATCATCACTATCACTATGAGTAAGAGATGCATTAGGAGGGTTAAGAGGAGTTTCAACTTGAGGATTATCCTCCACAACAATAACTTTATTTTGAGAAGAATCAATATTATGCACTTTAGAACAATCATGAACACCATTTTCAGCAATGCATACATCTCTAGCAACTTTAACTTTGTTAGTAAGAGGATTATAAACTCTATAAGCTTTAGAATGTTCATCATAACCAACAAAAATATGATAAGAAGATTTAGCATCTAATTTTTGCCTCTTTTGTTTAGGTTTGTGAACATAAGCAATTGAACCAAAAATCCTTAAATGCTTAAGATTGGGCTTCCTACCAGACCAAGCTTCTTCAGGAGTTATATCCTTTAAAGCTTTAGTAGGAGTCCTATTAATAATGTAAGTAGCACAAAACATAGCTTCTGCCCAAAATTTATAAGACATATTTTTAGCATGTAACATACATCTAGCCATTTCAACAATAGTTCTATGCTTCCTTTCCGCTACACCATTTTGTTGAGGTGTATAGGGAATAGTTAGCTCATGCTTAATACCAAATGTTTTCAAATAACTATTAAAAGCATTGTTCACATATTCTTTTCCATTATCAGTTCTAAGAATTTTAAGTTTAAAACCAGATTGCCTTTCAACAAATTTATGAAATTCAGAAAATGTATCAAGAACTTGATCCTTACTATGAAGAAAATAGATCCAAGTTCTTCTAGAAAAATCATCAACAAAAGTAAGTGCATACCTTGATCCTTGGATGGAGTTATTCTCCATGGGTCCCAAAAGGTCACTATGAACTAGGTGCAACTTATGAGTTGCCCTCCATGATTGACCATGTGGAAAGGGCTCCCTATGCATCTTACCACTCATGCATCCTGTGCATACAATTTTAGATGGAACAATACTAGGCAATCCATCTACCATATTAAGCTTTTGCATTAAAGCAATATTGTTAGCATTTATATGACCAAGTCTTTCATACCAAACATTGAAATCAATGGTAGATATTAAAGAGCATCTAGATTGAGCAAACTCATAAAATTTGAACAAATTATCATTGTCTAATTTAGCATTAGCAATGACCTTGTTTTGTTTTGGATCAATAACATAGCACATATCTTTGTAAAATTCTATTTTATAATCTTGACAAAGCTTAGCAACTGAAAGCAAGTTAGTCTTTAATTCAGGAACATATAAAACATCATGCAATTTACCATTAGGAACATTCACATCTCCAATTGCTTCTACTTTACAAGTATGATTATTAGCAAGTTGAAGAGGAACATTAGATATATCAGGTTGCATAGACTCAAAAACTTCTTTATGTGAAGTAACATGTTGAGATGCACCTGAATCAATAACCCATTCAAGAGGTTGAGAAACATTAGAACTACAAGTAAAAGCACGTCTAGATTGATTTGCATTATTTTGAAACTTATTATTATTAGGTTTATTTTGTGTTGATTATTTTGCTTCATAGGCTTTTTCTCATTTTGCTTTTTAAAACAAGTGTTTTGCCAATGACCATCCTTATTACAATAAGTGCAATGTGGTTTCTTAGAAGAGTTAAACTTTCTAGGATCATTGCCATTATTATAATGAGGTTTGGAATTATAATGTTGTTGTTTAGAATGAGGTTTAAAATTTTGCTTATGATTAGATAAGAAAGCATGTTCATTAGACTTAAGAGTACCAAACTGAATTAACTTAGCCTCTTCTTGTCTTAATAAATCACGAAAAATATCATAAGTTAATTGAGTAGCTAAAGAAGGAATAGCTAATTGAGCATGAATATTAGTAATGAATTGTTGAAATTGTCTAGGAAGACACTTTTTAAGAATAAGATGAATTAATCTAAGATTATCTAATTTAACTCCTAAACCATCCAAATGACTATTTAAAGCATCAAATTTCAATAAAAATTCATCCATAGATTTAAAATCAGAATACCTCAAATCTTCAAGTTGATCTTGAATTTGAATTTTTCTTGATTCATTTGTACTATCATAAATGGTTTTGAGTTTGTCCCATGCTTCATAGGCAGTTGTGCATGTCCCAATGTGAACATAAAGTTCGGGTGACATGGAGATACCTATGAGACCAAGGGCTTCTTCATTTTGGAGATTCCATTTTTCAATTTCATCTTTAGATGCAGATGAACCTGGTTTAGATTTAGAATTTGTAGCTACATCCAAAAGATGTTTAAATCGAAAAATGAAAGAAATGTGAGTTTTCCAAGAATGATAGTTAGAACTAGTTAATTTAATCTCAGGAATTAAAGTTGACATGATTGCAAAATAATTTAAAAATTCACAACTTTATGATAAAAATAATAACTACTGTAAATATTTGCTTTAAAAAAAATACCCCTCCTAAATGAATTAAGTAGTAAAAAAAATGACCTTTTAATATTGAACTAAATTATTTAAAAAAAATTGATAAATTTTTTAATAATTTAATCCAAAAAAGAATTAAACGATATTAATATTAAATTAATAAATATTTGAGAACTAAGTTAAAACTTAAAAAAAATAATAATAATAAATAAAACTTTATGAAAACTTTATTAAAGATGTCAAAATTTTAGAAAGAATAAAAAACTTATACTAAGCAATGAAAGTATAGACCCTTTAATAGAATTAAAATATAGTGCAGATTTTAAGATTATGAAAAAGCTTTAAGAAGATTTATTAAAAAGATATGAATCTTTTAAAAAAACCTTTTTTTTTTCTTAAAAACAAAATTAACTAATATAATTATAAAATAAGAACTTAAATTTTAAAAAACTTAAACCATTTAAATAATATTAAATATTAATGTGATTTAGAAAAAAAAACTAAACAAAGTTCATTCGAAACTTTATGTAAAGCCTTAAAAATTAAAGAATGAAGTATTAATTTTAAGATGTGATTTAAAAACATAAACGGGTGAAATAAAAGAACTATTTGTTTCTTTGAAATTAAATAATGTTGAAAAGAATGAAGATTTAATAATCTATTAAATACACGAGTCAAACATGCGCTTGCGGGAGATAAGAAAAGTTAAATTGGATTTTAAAACCCAATAAACAAAATTAAAAAGGTTGCTTTTGAAATCACAAATGGGCGGGAGAGAGAGACAAGAAGGTGGACAAGATTGAAAAAGAGGAGACTGAGGTAGCGCAGGGGAAGAACAGCGTGGGGAGACCAGTGGCTGCGGTGAGGCCACAGAGAATGAAAGAATGGCGACGGCCTAAGCAGAGTGCCGAAGCTCTAAGATTTTTATTCTGTAAATAAAAGCTCTGCAAAGGAAAACGTTAGGGTTTATTTTTAAAAAAATAGAAATATTTAACACATATTTGATTATTTTGATAGAACTTTTTTTAAAAAATGATTTTTTTTTTGGATTTATTAAAGAATAAATCTGAGCTAAAATAGGGCTTTTTTTAAAATGATTTTTTTTATTAAAGAATAAATCTGAGCTAAAATAGGGCTAGAGTCTAAAAAAAAATTTGATATTTTTACAAAATGCAAAATATAGTAAATATTTTTTACAGATTTACCCTGATATTGCAAAAAAAGATTACAGATCAAAAAAAAGTTGAAATATAATCCTGTAAAATTTGTATGCAAAAAATAAAACATGCATGCAAATTATATTTTTGAAATAAAAACAAACTTAGAAATGAAATCTTGCACAAGGGTTAGGAAAAACAAAAAAAAATCAAACAAGAAGCAAGATTAGACTATTTGGCTCTTCTCCTTTCTTAGAGTGCCTCCAATGGTGTGCTGAAAAATCTGGTAAACCTTCAACAATATAGCTCACAGTAGATTAGTAATACCAAGCTCTGATACCATGAAAGGAAATAGAAAAGAGCAATGGAAAGTACTAATAAAGAGCAAATGTTTGAAGGAAAGAGATTACCAAATAGATTGAAGTAGCCAAACCAAGCACCACCAAAGCAAGAGAGACACAAGAATTTGTTAAGGGGAAAAATCAAGAAAAAACCCCAATATTATGAATGGAGGCAAAATGCCTAAAGAATAATACAAAGAGAGAGAGAGCTTCAGCCTTAGCTTGCTTGCTTGAATCTTGAAGAATGAGAGGAGAGGCACCTCAATAAGTAGAGGTGAGAAAGAGGAGTTAGAATGTAACTCCCAACTCAATGAATGCCACCATTCATCTATGTGTGTGCAAAGTGTCACCTCTTAAGGAGGTGGATTACAAATATTCCTTAATAAAGGAATTAAAAAATAAGCATCCTCACACATGTGTGATGACAAAAAAACAAAAGACTTGTAGGGGATTCCTTTGGAATATTCCTACAAGTTAATAAAAATTACAATTAGAGAATAACCTTTACCAAGTAAAGATTAATCTTCTAACATTTTTGATGTGAGAAAAATTTCTATGAGACAATGAGGAAGGGCCAAGATTTCACCACACCCTTCATCTTGGCCGTTCATTGATCTTTTTCCATAAATCCTTTGTCTTCATCTTTTGGTTTGTGCTCTGCTTCACATGCTCGACCATGGTGACATCAAAATGGTAACCATTCATGGTTTGTACCAACATATACAGATATTGCATTGATCCCTTTTGGAGATGTGTTGTTGTCATACTTTTCCTTTTGTGTTCTTTATTCAATCTCCCCTTGCTCGAAGACCCTACAACAACGTGATTCTACTCTTGAAATAATGCAACTAGGAACTTCATGATTTTTTTCATACTTCCCAAGCAAAACATAAGAACACTTGGGTGCAGTGTCAGAGAAGGATTTCCTCAGATGGTTTTGATTCATATTCACTGCCCACTCAAACTTATCATGTGCACAGATCACACAAACAAAATATATGTGCACCTACGCCACTGTTCTTCGGATCCCTTCTCACTATGTAGCTTTGAATTTTCTTTTTCTTTATCCCATCCACTTCTTCATATGGTGTGGTGGCTTCCCCTTGCAATCAGTGCATTCCCTAGGTTTACAATACTACTCGCCAGCCTCTCCTATAGGCATCACTTCCAACATTTGACTCCCCTCACTACCATCCAAGACTTCCTTTACAATATCAAGTGGACCCCTCTTCAGCTAGCTCGAATGGAGCCTCCATGCTATTCGCACCCCACTTACAACACAAACATTTCCTACACAATGCATGAATTTTGAAACAGGTAGGTGAGATGCTAGCAAAGGGGCAAAGCCTAGCTCTTCATCTGCGAATTGCATTTGCTTGAAAATTTCTAAGGCTTTTTCAACAAATCCATTTTGTGTATCGGTTGCAATGACACTCCATGAAACCACATTTATTTGGAACTTCTTTTAAACAAGTTCATGTGCCCTTGCAAGATGGCGGCCACATTTTTTTGTGAACTTTCGCTTTGCAATGTTGAATTGGCCCCTTAGACAAAACTCATTCTAGGATTTGTAAGCCAATCGAGCACCAAATAGGGAAATATCCTTTTGTGGCTTCAAACATTCCTTTTTCTATATCAAACTCATCCCATTCACTAGTTCAAGGGCACCCCATTTCTTTCCAATCCCAATTCTTGAAATCTGTGCTCAAACTATGCACATGATGTATCCCATGATAGTTTTGGTACGTTCTGAAGGATTGCAAGAAGATGATGATGCTTGCCCAAATTCTCTCTAATGGCATTCCACACTTTCTCTTAAGGGAAGGAGGCTATGTATATTCTTTTTTCAAATATTCATTACATTCTCCATGTTGTTTTACTTGCTCGTTCTCCCCAAGAGGAGAGGTTGCTACATTGTTTTCTTCTTCATCAAACCAACCAACCTCACTTTGCAATATTGTTCAAAACATCATTCTACTAATGCGTTCTATCATCTTTTCCCCATTATACCAAAGTGGAAATGTTGCAAAAAGTTTGCAGTTACAGTTGCCACACCCATACTTGTCATTAACAAGCACCGCTTTTCTACCTCATGTTTTGCACATACTTCCACATGCATTCTTCATGAAAATGCCTCCACAATCTGAACAAGAATCAATGCAAGAAATAGATTGAAAAATATTAATTAGAGCCTCTACCCGATTGCAAAATGAAGATATGCATCTTGTAGAGCCAAAAAATGCATGATTCTATGGAGTAAGAACCACCATTTCAGCCCACATCAATAGAGCCATTCTAATCAAAAGAAAAACCAGAAATGTAAAGCTAAACTACAAAAACAAAACAATGCTTTTAAAAGAAATCAATCTCCATTGTCTCCCTATCACCAAGATCTTTGTTTATGCATTTGCTCTCAGATTTTATGAGCACAAAATGCAATAAAGAGGCTATGGTGAATGAGAAATGCAATCAAGATGCAAAGATGATATGAGTATGTAAATTTGTGAGAGCTAAAATGAGAGGGAAATCCCATTTAAATAGGAGTTCCTTGAGGATGGAGAGGGGTTGAAGATGAAATGTGGGATAAAAGATGTGAGAGAAGGAAATGCCATTATCCCACATTGTTGGGTTAAATGTTATGGATGAGAATGAAAGTGATAAAGGGTTATTAGATTAAAATGTACCTAAATGATTAAATATGAATAAAATGATTAAAGATGCTTTACTAAAATGCAATATTTCATGAATGATTTATGCAAATGATATGATTAATATGCAAGTTATGATAATTAGTTTATTATGAAATAATAATCAATGACTATGATAATTGATTTATTAATGGAGATGAATATGAAACAATTATGGATGATAATGATAATTGATTTAATATGGAAATGATGTTTATGACTTATTATGCAAATGGATTATGAATGATTATGATTTATTATGCAAACGGGTATGAACGATAGTGCAAATGGACATGAACGTTAATGCAAACAGACATGAACATTTATGAAATGGATATTGAATGGAAATGAAGAGGAATGATCGTTTATGCAAATGGTTAGTGAACGACCATGGGACGGATATGATCATTTATGTAAATGGATAGTGAACGAGCATGAGACAGTTTAATGATTTGATGAAATGCATGAATAGAAGAAAGTATTGAATGAATTGATTAAGTAAATAATAATATCTATTTAATCAATAGACGAATATCATTACGATTATGAGGAAAAATTTGAGTGTCTACACATCCCATATAGTCAGGAAATTTAGACAATATTAGCTTGCACAAAATTTGTTTCTCTAGTACCATGTAGTTGTTCAAAAAAATTAGCAAGATTAAATAGTGTTGTGACTTTATCCCATGGTAACCCAAGTAAAACATCACCTTCTATCACATTTTCTTTCTACACCAATTGTTGTCTTGGTCCCCGAAAACAAAGAATTCCATAAATTGATTCTTTATTTTTGATGTTTATCATATGATGGAGACATCCTTTCATAATCATGACTACTTTTCACATTATTAATAAGAAACTTGGGACTCAATCTGACATGTGTCAAATGCTAGATCCTTATTGTAAACATCAAATTGGAACTCACTTAAGATAGTGTTTTCAAAAAACACATGCTTCTTGGTTGCTCATGTGCATTCCCCAGAGGTCTATGAGATATAATACCAAATTTAAACTTCATAATTGTATAAAGCATGTCGAGTCCCATGTGGGCCCAACTATTTTTTTCGTTTTGCAACAAGTTTCATCCTAAATTGACTTGAGATTTCCTCTTAATGCATTTGAGGTGAAAAGATGAATTGGGTTGTCATTAAAATTTGCTTTCAAGTATATTTGAATAATGGCCAAAACTAGCTAGTTGGGCTCTAGAATCACCCTGGAAAACCAGTCAAACGACCTCTTGGAGCTATGAAAATATAGAGGCATGTAGAAATTTGATCTAAGAATGCAGTGCTACAAAAGGCTCAGAAAATGAGATCACAAGGTGCAAGATATTCATTGTCAAAGTTGCTCAATCAGACTTTTTTGCAATTGTATCTATTCAGAACCAATTAAATTTGACCTAGTTACCTCTTTGAAAAAATACCAAATTAACTCTTGGCGAGATGCCACTGAAAAAATTAGATCATTTAGATGCAATGAGCATGTGTGCAGGAGGGATTTCGTTCAATTATTAATCTTCACGAGATATTAGGGGTCAAAGTTGACAACCTTGAAACATGTTGAAAGTGCAGATGTAAAATTAGGACAAATTGCATTTGCTTTTGATCTTGAAAAAATAGAAAATTAGATCATGAGGCTCTAAAAGCATAATAGGGAGCATATGAATGTAGGGAAACAATATTTTTGTCTTGACAATCAACCAGTTGTGAAGTATCAGCTTGAATAGGAGGCCACTTCACATGACAAAGAGTTTGCAAACAACAAAATAGTCTCAGAACCCTCCAACTTTGCATTTGAAAACCCTGTCAAAACTCATCACGGGAAGTTGAAAATTGACATGCATACTCACATATGTCACATGAATATTTCCACCAAGGGGTTTGGCATGAAAATCATCTAGCTTCAAAGTATGACCTTCCAAAGTACGTCATTTGGGAAAAAAATTTAGGTGCACTTCTAAGAGTGCAAAGGAAAAATTTTCAACATGGGCACTTCAAATTTGCAAAATTTTTAGGTGCCACCAGTGGGTCCAAATGGGGATGTATTCCCCTTGTGGGCATAGCAAGAATCCAAATCTCTAGGGAATAGACCAACTACGAAGTCCATTGGGTGTTTTGAAACTGCTCCTTTATTCATCTTACTTTTCAACCTCACTTGGCGACCCTAGGCTACCAAATGAAAAAGGGGAGTCAAGTCTTACTTCTATCAAAAACCAATCTGTTAAAGGATTTTATCTCCCTTAACCCATACTTTCCTCTATCACACCACAACAACATGAGTGACTACACTTTTACAAACAAAGGTATCAAGATGCCTTTGTGTAAGTGGAAATTTTCTCCCTGTTTAGCTTTGTTACTGTGATGAGTTATCTACATAACTCCATTAACACCCACTTTTTGGAAGGATATCTTGGCTACATATATAGGCATCTGGTGTTTCATCCTACTCTCAAGTATGTAAAGGTGGGAAATTTCAAGAAAACACATCCATAAGTGTTTACAACTTTTCATGCCTCATCAGATACTCTTTTCTTTTCTAAGGTTGGGTCAAACATGAAAAGAAATGATGCAAAGAAGGAATCATTCACTCTTCTGAAATGCTTAATGCTACATCTCAAAGTGATTTGAGGATAGAAATTATGTACTACAAGAAGACCCCTATTTCCTTCCATTTACAAACCTGGATATTGCCTCATCGTAGCCGCAACATACACTAAGTATGAGGTCATATAGAATTTCAGGGTAGTCTGAACATTGATTAGTTGTTCATGAATCTCATTGCTTATCTTTGCACCCAAATCAATATGTGCCTTCTTATTATGATGACCTGATGTATTCGTACATCCATTCCTAAAAAAATGATGAGGTTGGTAATCCTTTCACTCTGCTTAGTAGAGTGATCATGTCATGGAAATCCTCTTTGAAGTCACTACGTGGAATACCTTTAGGCCATCTGAAAATAGTGGGCCTTGGATTTTTCAACCATAACATGTTGATCAACTACTTGGTTTCATTTTGGTTCTTGTCATAGGCCTCCTGAGCACATTGAATAGACATATTTGTATACTTATCCATGGTTGGGACCTTGAAAACTACATTGAATAAATCTACATCCAACCTCATCATTATTTTCCTAGAAGAGTCTCTAACACTCTTGTCATCTTTGACATAGTGTGAGGCAATTTTTAGAATGAATTTTGGGAAGTGAGCCACTACTGGAAATGAAGCTACTCGATGAAGATTGATGTGAACAATGGCTTGTAAATCCTCTTCAAAGGGCTACTTTTATGTTCTCTTAACAAAGTCCTCCATGTCAAGGTGACCAATCTTTGTATCCTTGATCTTGTCGATCTTGGATGTTAAATTGTGGGAGGATAGATGCCTTGATACTTAAACTTCATCTTATCTCTCTTGGATGATGAAGGAAATTATTTTGTTGTCATTAAGAACACAAGAGATCACTAAAAAACACCTTTGAAGAATACTTGATAAGAAGTTGAAGCTAACTATAATGAAACATGGATTTATTCAATGTTAGGAGCATATGAATTATGGAAGCAATTGGAATGCAAGAAATCAAATGAACATATTTTAGTGAACATAAATGAGCCACAAAGCATGAAAATTTGGGAAAATATGGAAGGAATGAAGTTTGGAATGCATTTTGGAAGGATTTTGAGTGTTAGCAATTTTTTTAATTTTTGTGCAAGGGTACTAAATATCAACACCCTTACACCTTGAGGAGTTGTATTTTGTGTAACAAGACTTAAAAACAGTGCTTCTACATCCTGGGAAAAATTCAACTTATGTCGAGGTGCTAAAAATATCCAGCTCTACATGCCTTGTGGAATTGCTTGAGTCATGTGTGATGGTGGACATTTTTACAGCTTGTGCATTCAAGGGGTGGGCTTAATTTTTCTAGGAGTAGTGATTTTTATCACTCCTATATCTAAGACTTAAGCAAAAGCTTAGCTTGTTAAGGCGGAAAAAAATAGCACCATTACACGACAAGTTAATTCAATTGATTTAAATGTGAGGGTGGTGAAAACCACCACCCATGCATAAGGGGAAAGACTTGTAACCTGATCATGAACCATCCCCATTTTTCACCATTGCTTCCTATGATAAGGGATTCTAAACTTTGTGGAAAACATAAAGATTTAAGGAAATAAATCAAGTCAACTCAAAATGAAAATGTGGATCGTTGTGAAGAATTGAGAAAAAAACCTAAGTATAAGCAACTAAGGAATAGGGAAAGAAAAGAAGAGGACAAAACCAAAAGAAATAAGAGGATGACTGATTGACAAGCGACAAGATTTAAAATAAAAATTGGTAAAAAAAATTGCTAGAACCCTAACAAGGAAAAATGAAAAGAAATAAGGAAAAGACAATGAAGAAATGTCATACCTAGAAAAAGAAGGGAATACGTAAACCCTAGACTTGAGAATCCCATGTGAAATCCACCAACCAAAACCGAAGGAGATATCAAAGAAATGGGCACAATATGGAGAAGATAAAGTAGGTAAAATGAAGGTAAAATGAAATAAAAATGGCTTAAAAATCCTTTAAAAGATATTAAGAAGTGTCATTAATAAACAATGAGTTCATTAATTTTTGCACGTTTGGAAGGAGGGACTATGTAGGGGCGATGAAAATCACTCCCTTGACATATTCAAAATGACTAAAAGAAAAATGCAAAGGTGGTGAAGAAATCCACCCCAACATCTAAAAACTCGAGCAAAAAATCAAATGTAAAAGCGGTGAAAAACAATGCTAAATGACATGTGAAGGATGGGAAGAAAGTGTAATGGTGCTGAAAATCAACATTGCTACACTTAAAATTTTTTCTAACTACTCATGTAGGGGCGCTGAAAAACAATGCCCTTGCATGGGAAAAACATTTTCTAACTCCCATAAATTGAAAAAATGACAAAATATTTGTTTTTAAGGTTTTTGAAAAATGATGAAAGATGAGCACTTGAGGGGATGATATGAGGCTTAGGACTACACGTAAAGGCCAATTGAAATTTTCCTCACTTTGCATACTTAGAGTGCACGGGCCTACGGAATGGACTAGTTTCATGGGGAGTTTATCCTATGAATCAAGCACAACTGGATTCGAGGATAACACTATTCATTTTGATAAAAGAAGTTGAGGATTGTCTATAGTATCTAAAATGTAGAAAAAGTGAAACTCTAGGATTTCAATGGTGCTTTTCCTAAACATTTCATTTAGAATTTTGAGGTAGTCGGGGTTTGATGGTTTTGGACAAGATATAGAACTAACTTACAACCTGAAAGGTGAGTCAATCCCGCCCTTACCAAGATTGGAATGGATTTAGAATTGAAATGAAATGAAGTAACTAGAATAATGATGCAAATGACTATTCTTATGAAAAAATAGTAGATCTCAAAAGTAACAAACAAAAACAAACTACAAAAATGGACTTAAAAGGACATTGTGGACTTGTGATGTAAATTTGAGCCTAATTTTTTAGGACATAGGTCCCCTATGTGTCACTATTCATGTTGACCAATTTCAGATCTATTTTTGTAATCCTCAGGTGCTAGATTAGAGTTTCCATTTCCCACTTGTCGCACTGTCGGATCATTGTCAAATATTTTTGTAACTAATTTTCCATATGTCTAGGAGTGACCCTAATATTGGAGGCTTACCATTTTTTGGTGTAACCATATAAGTCGTGGGGTAGATTCATCACCACCATGATGATTGGATAAGTTATGAATCAACACTTCTAAGGTATATAGAAGACACTTGATTGATTAAGTTTGTTTTTTCGTAAAACAAATTTAAAAAAAAAAGTAATAACTGAGGGGTGGTTGTGACAAGTATAAATTTGAATTGTGTATTTATTTATTTGAAAACCTTTGATGTTGGCTTTCATTTTTCAATAAAGTTCTTGGATTGTAAAATCAAGGTTCCAACCCACTCCCCAAGAATGCCAAATTAATATCAATAAATTTTTTTTTATGTGACATGGAAAAGAACGAGAAGTATTGGGGTATAAAAGAAATCCACAAAATAAAAAAATTATTGAATTTGAATAAGTTTCAAAATTGAGTTTATTCCTCTTCTATTTTCCTAGCTATGTATACTAAAATGTCATAAAATTATCTAGTTCCATCCCACACTCAAGGTCACAATTAATACAAAACCCTAAACCCAAGTAAATGAGGACATTATAAAGGCAAGTTGTGAGATAGGATTAGCTAAGATCTTGACATGTGTCTTATACATGTACAATGAAAAAACTACCTCAACAATAATAAATGACCTAGGAAACAAGCATTAAATAAAATAAAAATAGATAAGATACGATAATATCTTATGTAGATAAATAAGACTTCTAAAAAAACACATATGACCTAAGTGGAATTAACATGTAAGTAGGACCTATTAGACAACTAGATTGTTAAAACACCTATTTACACCAAGTGGGTAGGGAAGAGAGATAAATAGAAAGGAATTTGAAAAAATATAAAATCCCCTACAAAGTAGATGGTACAAGAAGAATTTTGATGAGGCATCCAAAGACAATCCTATAATTTTGGGAGAAGAGTGCATGTTCAAAGACTAGATGGGGAAAACAATATGCAGTGCTTCAAAGCCTCTCCCTCAAGGGAAAAATAATGAGGTTGAAGTACAAGAACTCATTTTTCATTTATGATTATGTCTAAAGCTCAAAATAAATAGCTTAAAAATATTTAAGGAAATTCTTTAGTAAATGTAAATGTAGTAAGATCTCAAAATATCAAAAATTAGAAGTTGAGGACACATTTAGAGGTGACAACAAATCTCATGGATAAATTTAGTAATATTATCATCAATCACACATATAGAGAATCCAACATGGACAAAGACCTTGTAGAAAATAAAGTGGCCAATGGGACTCGAAATATTTCACATGCGGTACTAAATGAGGATATGTTCAGGTATTCTATAGAAAAGGGTAATTAAAACCACTTCACTAGTGAGTCAATTCTAAGCCGAATGGTGCATACTAAAAATCAAACTTCCATTTATAAAATCACCAAGTGGAAAGTATGAGGGAAAAATTATCATATCAATAGAAGTCAAAGTAATAGTAATAATGAGGAGGCAATCTCAATACATGAACTGAAATAAAATCCTATTGAAAAAATCATGTGGAATGGAGAAGGAAAGGTCTATTTATTTGAGGTTAAGTTGTGGAAAAAACCATAATCAAAGGTCAAATTTATATGCTTTTGTAGAATTTGTGTACACTCTAGTTAGATTGGTATGCAAAATGAGAGAAATGGAATTCTCAAGGAAATTATTGAGCATAGGCTCAAAATCATTTTGAAGATGCATCATGGGCTAGTTTTGATGGTAGTTAAGTGGGTTCTCGGTGATGGATGTTTATTTTTAAAAAAATAGGTATTAGGCGAACATTGATATCTTTTCTAGGTTCATGGATTCCCTCTTGGATTTGGGAGAATAAAAACAAATAGTGTGTTCTTAACTCTAGAGCTGGTGAAGAAGAATTTGGGAGAAATTATTGTAGGTCTAGCTCAATTTTGTATAACTCTAGACCATATAAAATGATAGAGAAGGAATAGAGAAGAGAATACCAAATGGAAGATGTGGGTAATTTAAATTTGGATTTTGTAAATGATAATTTTGTATTATTTTTTTATTAATACAAAGGAGCAGTCTTATTTGCATCTTATCTAGAAAAAATAGCTATTTAATACTAATATTTATTTAATTTATCTACTTTATATAAAACTATCTAATAAATGTAATATTCTAGTTGGATGGACTAGAAGGAATCATTTGATCTTGAATCAAAATGGAAAAACAAGATGGATTAGAAGGGAAGTTTTAATGTTGACATGGAAGGGGATCATAAGATTGAGTAGAAAGGTTTCTTTGACATTGAGGTGGAAGGGGATCATGAGATAGGGTGTAAGAGATGCTTTGATCTTTATTTAGAGAGGAATTTATGGTAGCATGCTTTGGAACAAGCTCTTGGAATTTTTTGTATTTTTGTGCATGGTGTGATTATTAATAAGTGTTAGATGTACTCCTCAAATTGGGTGGATGGAAGGATGGGTGGTTCATGAAATTTAGGGGATTGGCCTTGGATTGTGTTATAATTTTGGAGTAACATTATGTGTATGGTGTGGATGATAGCCTCTTTAATAATTGTCTTAGATAGTTGACTAGGTTTATTCATATAGTGGAAGCATAATTTTAGGAGTGGAAGTGCTAAATTGAGATCAAAATAGTAAAGTAAGATGGGAGAACTGATTTGTAGAGTGAAAACATGATTTTAGAGCTAGATAGCCACACTTACAATAAAATGATAGTTTTTTCACAAAATAAAGAAATTAAACCACAAAAAGATTATCTAGGGCTAAAATACGTGCACTAAAAATCCCTAAAGATAAGTAATTTACAAAAGAAAGAGAAGGGAATAAGATGAAAAAATTAAAGAAGTGAAACTGCTAAAAGCCAAGGTTGATGCAAGAAGTTGGGTCCACAAAAAGTTCAAAAAATGGAAGTGTTTTTGTTGTTTTTTAGAATTTGTCACATTTGGACTGAAAATTTGAGGTACTTACACAATGAATCTTAACAAAAGTCAGTAATATGAAATTTTGCATTTTGAATTTAGTTTCCAAATATGTAATTTATTCAAATACCCAAATGATAGAAATTAAATTTTGATAGAGATGTATATAAACCACTTTTTAAAAGTCATTTGTTTTTCCATACCATGCACGTGTACGAATGCCACTTTTTGACCCAAATAAAAGTAATTTGATAATTACTTTTAGGAAAAGAGAGCTAACAACATGAAGATTGATGAGAAATTTTTTTTGTAATTTTTTTTAATTGGCCTTAATTCCTGTTTTTAAAAATCGTGTATGGACAACATAATTGGACCTAAACTAAACATTTTTTGAATCTTTTTTTTTCATTGTGTAGAGAATTTTCTAAAGATTGATGCCATGTATTTTTTTACAAGAAACTTAACCAAAAAAATGTTATTAAAAAACAAAAAAATCCTGATATTTCAAGTTTAAGGACTAGTTTCTTAGAAATTAATTAAAAAATAACAAATATAATCCAATCTTAATAAAAATTATATATTTGGAAACTAGACATCATGTTATCTAATGGGTTTTCATTTTATAGATTTATTTAGAAAAAGAGTCCATCAACCATATTGCCAAAGTTGGACATTCTTCAATCCACCTTAGGTTTTAAGTTGCAGGTCAAAGGCTAAGTGTAGGATTTCCAAGCCTTTCTCCAGCCTAAAACTAAGGCCACATGTGGGTTGGAGACTCATATTTTTAATAATGTGTATGTGTTATTAACACATGTATGCATTATTTAAATAAAATGCGTACACGTTATCTATTTACCCATTGGGTAAAGGGAATGCGTACGCATTATATAACACATACACATTCCTAAAATAGAGTGTGTACGGCTTTATAATGCGTACACATTTCTTATTTAGACATTTTTTCCAAAATTTGGAAAATACTTATAAAGCTTGTTTTTTCTACAACATTCCTTTTCTGTAGTGTGGTCCGAAAGTGCCATTTTTGCATTTTTTATTGCAATTTTGTCTTGTACAGGGAATATTCTATTCAAATTGTTGGAAGCGAAAAGTGCAAGTAGAATTTTCTAAAGTGGAATTAAGTACAAGAAGATTTGGAGAAAGAGAACTTTTGGATGTATTCATGATGTTTTTGTACTTCAAAGTTTATAGAAGAAAGGATCTTCATACTACATAGTTTTATTTGAATATTTGAAGGAGAAGGAAATTTGAAAATAGTTTAAGAATCATTTTATTTGTTATCAAAGAGGGTTTGATAACCATGGGATCAAAGCAAAGGAAACAAATGTAAAAAGAACTAATGATAGCCGAATAAATTCAAGCAAATTAAGAAATGAAGGCACAAAGACAAAGGGATAGAAGAGAAAGGATTCGTCAAATGAAAATTTTGGAAGCATCTAGTTCCATGAATGTTGAAGAGGATGAGATGAATTTAGATAATGCAAATATGGAGATGGTGAATATGGAAGAAAATGCAATTATGGAGACAAACCCAACCATGCCTTAAACTTCAACTTTGAATGATATGGAAATAGCACCTATGCAAACAACTCCAGGTATGTATTCAAATCCACCTACCAATGATAAGGAAAATGCACCTATTCAAACAATTTATCCAGGAATGTCTTTAAACCCAAGTCTTGATAATATTGTTCTTAGTTATTTATAGGAAGTTGGATACACTATTGATGATATCAATAATTCTAGGGTTGAAATAATGCAAAAACAAAAAAATGAAGCATATTATAAGATTGCAAATGACAATGAAATCCTTTGTATGTTTGAAAATGAAAATGAAACCCCTTGTGTGAATGAAAATGAAACCCCTTGTATGGATGAATATGATTTTTTTTTTACAATTGAAAAAGATGTGCTAGACAACCTTCCTGGTAAAGTATCTTGGAGACAAATGAGAAATTATGGAAATATAATATATAGAATGGTTTTTAATAGAAATAAATTAGGATTTCAATGTCAACTCATGGTGAAATTGATGAGAATGTTGAAAATTAGAAAATTGATAAAAAAAATTAGGCATTTTTTAAAAACTAAAAAAGAAAGATGATTTAGTAGAACAAGTCATATATAGTGTTGTTAATACTATTGATTGTATAGGTAAGAAAAGTCAATCTAAAGATAAGAATGCAGGTCATCATGCAATAACAACTACTCTAGTTAATGAAACAACTTCAAATAAAAGAATGTTAATTTTAAGATTAGTAAATGTATAAAAGTAAATCCTAAAACTTTGATAAAAGCTACTAAAAGAAGAGAAAGTATTAAAAAGGATCCAATTAATCAATGTTGGAGTTTTAGTGGTAGACTCCCAAGATCAAACATGAAATTAACTAATGAAATTAAATCTTTAATAAAAAAAATTGGCATGATAATACAAGAGTATCACCTAACATTAGAGATTTCTTAAAATTAAGGGTGGGTTCCAAAATTCGTGAACCTCATCCAAAGCATCTCTTAGATATCACTCAAATTGAATTATATAATTTTTTTTAGATGATTCAATCTTACCATTTAATATTAGCATAAGTCAAAGATCATTTGAAAAGTGTAAACCTTGGTATGTTAGAATTAATAAACAACTAATCCCTTGTTGTTGTAAGACACATGTACAATTTTGTTATTATTATGATATTTTTTGATATATACGATGCACTTTACATGCTAACCAAATTATGCAAGACATTTGTGGTATTAATATGCCACCTAAAACAATCAAAGATTTTATAGTAGGCGTGTCACCAAAAAGTATTTATTTTGCTTGATATGGGAAAAATTGATGACAAATTGGACTTAATGAGGCCTTTATTTAGTGTTTTAAGGTGTTTTACACATACACACTAGGTCTTGGACCCTTGCAAACATAATAAAATGCATTTAATAATGTCTTGTAAAGGTGTTGTAAAGTGACTTTCACACTTTTCTAGACTCTTGTTAAGAATCTAAATCTAATGGACCTATTTTTCCCATAATTCAATGTTATAAAATGTATTTAATTGCATCTTCACATTAATCTAGAAGGCTTGTGAATTAAACTTAATTCTAATCTAGTGTTGTAATGTGTCTTACACATTCACATTGGATGGTGTTCCTTTCTAGGCTATGTGGACCTCATTTGAGTGTTGTAAAGTGTATTTAATCACACTTTCACATTGAAATTTGTGTCCCAAGTCCTAATTACCCTTTATATCATCATTAATAGGCCCATATTGCCCCATATTGTGCATCCCATGACTTAATTTGATCAAAGACCTGACTAGAACAACCTAGAAGCTTAATTTCTTGACTCCCCAATAATCTAGCTGGAAAAATAACCCCTGTGGGACCAATTCACCCATCTGGGTGAATTAGTCCCATCCAAGTGGGAAGTTGCCCAGCCTGGCGACTTAGTCCCATTTGGGCTATTTTTGAGGTTTGAGTAGGAAATTTTTGATTTTAAGTTTATATTTCCTTCATGATAATGAGAAAATTATGTGGATTTCCTATAAATACAAGCCTCTAAACACTAATTCATAATCAATTCATTATTTTTTCCTCATCCATCATGTCCTTAAGTCAAGCAATCTAGGGTTTTGACATTTCAATTCATCAAGATAGATTTTTTTTAGACATTCAAGGGAAGAAGCTTCATCTTTTGTTGTAGAAAATCAAGATCAATTATCATGGAAAGTCTCTAATTCCATTGCTTCATGCTTCATTACATTATTTATCCATTTTGGTTTAATTACCTAAAAAGTGGTTTGACCAAGGCAAACCCCCATGCCCTAGCATTCAACATTTCTTTCTCTTTCATTATGTGTTTGCATATTTAGGCATCTTGAAGACTTGGAAATCATTGAAGACTCATTGAAGACATCTCCTTTTTTGCTAAGACAAAATATTCACTAAAATTCATTTTCAAGCCTAAAATCAGAGTTTCAGAAGCGGACACCTATAAAGAATCAAAGTGCAGATTGAGGGCTTCCGTTTTCCCTTTCAAATTTTTAGAAATACAGAAGTGGAATAAGTTGCCATTAATGGTGAATTAGTCCCACTATACATGCCTTTCAGTGATTTTTGCAGATTCAGACACCCATTTGGCATAAACAGATTTCTAAGCAGTTTTTCCAGATCTAGGATTAAGTCACCTAGATTGGCACAAGTGTCCTAGTTGGTTTTTGCATCAGTGTCATTAGGATTCTAGACCTTTATTTAATCATTTTTCACCCTCCAGGTGCACACCTTCAGTTTCATCAATTTATGTTACAATTTTTCTTCATTTCTAGGTGTCTTTGCATACAATAATGTGTTTTCCAACACTTTGCATTTCTTAAGCTTAACATCAATAAATCATTTCTTTTTCAGTTTATTACATTTAGACATCATATTTAGGCATATTTCATCCATCCATACCTTAATCTTGAATGTAGACATTAGCATTTTGGGTCCATTTCTCTCCTTTTAGGTGAAAAACCCTAGAAGTGTTAGAGAGCCCTTGGATACTAAAATTGATGTCCACATCTTGGTGAACTAGCCTTTAGAATAATTTATTTTCTTATTTTGGAGTCATCATCCTAGAATTAACTTGTGTTGCATGTTGCATTTGTTAGAGTAAAAGGTTTATGACTTAATTATTTTAATTAAGTTACCTTTTATATTTCTCTTAAGATAAACTTAATTTTCATTTTGTAGGCATTTAATAATTATTCTAATTATAAAATGCTCCCTTTTAGGTTACACTTTAGGGTTTCTTGATCTCCTTCATAAGGATTGATCTCTTTGTATTATTTCAATTCAATCAATGCAATTTCTCTTGAAGCTTGTAGAGCACCTTTGCTTTTTTGTCTCCATCTCTTCCTTTCTATGATAGGTTATTTGCATGCAGGTGATCTTTGGGTTATGTGGAGTTGGCTTTCTCAACTTCTACATGGTATCAAAGCTCTAGACCTACTACTTCTTGTTTGTGTTTGAAGGATTTTTTGGAGCTTCAAGGGTTTGGGGTTTGTCTCTTTTGATCTAGGGCATACCTATTATATTGGAGCTTTTTGAGTCCAAATGGACCTTGCCATTGAGTCTACAATGGTCCAAAACCCCAAAAATGACTATTCGTTCATCCATTTTGGACACAGTTGACCTCTAAGACAAAAACATTTTTCCCGTATGGTCATCTACATGTGGATTGAGGTATTCAAAAAAAATCATAAAAAAAGTTATTTATTTATTTTCTTTCACATATTTTTTTTTTCAAAAAATCATTGAAAAATAAATAAATAAATTTAAAAGCTTTTAAAAATGTTGAGGTTTTTTGTGGGGCAATCTTTTTCAAAGTTGGGAAGATTTTTCTAAAAAATGGGGCACATTTAAGAGGGTGATACCGCAAGTACTAAGACCAGACTGCGTGGAG
>VDFB02056559.1:0-37769 GCA_007258455.2 Sequoia sempervirens | reverse complement strand
GATATCATGTGACCTGATATCAGGATGTCATGATAGTATCTCTTGGATACTTTGATTGATATCATGGGACTTGATATCATTTGTAGATCATTGTGATCCATAAGAGATAATCATGGTGGATATTTATATCCGTGGATATGCCATGAATTATGGTAGACATCATGTGACTTGATGTCAGTGCACATACCATAATAAAGATATGTTATGAATAATGTCATGTGACTTGACAATATTGAGAAATCATACCATGTCTTACATATCATTGTTAAGGTGATATCTCTACTTATTTGATTTGAATTATCTTCCCTAGCTAAGAGGGAGTGTTAATGAATGATAGCTTCGGTCAGATATGAATGACAATTGCTGTAAGCATCATCGTCATTCATACTTGATCAAAGTTTATCATTTATATTGAAATATTTCTGGAAAAAACATTTAATCGAATTTATGAGCATACATATAAAATTCGAATTATATATATGATGTTATATTCTGCATTTCATTAATCGGAATTTACTTACTCATCCGCCACCTTGTAGAAGGGTATATATGAGTTATACTAAACAATGATAAACGACTTTATCATAAGCCGCGCCCTAAGGGACACGTCCCATGAGTGGACGTGTCTCCACTTGTGGAGACACGTCCTCTCATGAGATGTGCCTCTTAGGGGCGGGTCTCCTCTCTTATTTATGGCGGATCCTTCTTTGATATGCAAACATAGAAATCGAATAATGTTCTGCAATCAGCACATTCAAAATAAGAAATTCAAATCTGGAAATTGAAAATCTGAACATAGAAGTTTGAGTAGTATTCTTACACTTAGAATTTTCATAAGTCCCTTAGTCTCCCAATTTGATTGAAGATTTGTTTACATTTACAGTTCCTTGACCCGAGGGAAAGTTTGTGGGATCTTCTAAATGGCTCTTCAAGATGAAGCATGCTGCAGATGGGGAGCATTGAAAATACAAAGCAAGAAGTTTGAGGTGAAAATCTAATGCATTTCTGGAGATGGAGGAATTTGAGGTGCAAGCCCTTGTTAATGCACATTTCTCTTTGAGATTTTGAGGTAAGCATTGTTTCACCCTCGAAAGAAGTCACGATTGATGTCATGTGTGTGACTCCATGACATATGTTGTACTTGTGTTTCATCCTCCGAGAGTCATGGTGAAGTCATGTTGAGGTGACAACATCACGCAAGTGATGAACACTTGTACTTACCATAGTATGGTTGTAGCCATTATGGTTGATATCGTGTTGAGGCGATATCTAATATCACGTTGAGGTGATATTCTTCTTTTCACATTTGGTTGTAGCCAATGTGATGGACATCATGTTGAGATGATATGTCCTGTGCAGCTGGAAGTCTACTCCCTAGCTGAGAGGGAGTGTTGATGATAACATGCAGCGTCAGAAGTAACTTCCAGCGATCCTATTATTATGAATAAATTAAATGATAGCTCTAAAGCTATTTAATTTATTATGAGTCAAGGGGCACGATTTCTAAAGTCACTTCGATTTGTTAAAGAAGATAATTATTAAATGAAGTGATACGTCTTTTGTGTCAAGGCCGACCTCTCTCTTTTGGCGCGACTTACATTTGAATGGATGCGTCTATTTGAAAGGAGACATATCTTTATTATTAGCCAACTTGCTTAAATAAGGAGGCGACCTTTCAACATGTATAAATATGACTTCGCCTTCTCATTATGGATATCAAGTTAGAAGAAAAGTTTATCATATTCGATTCAAGTCTAAAGTGTGAATTTCATCAAGGCAGTTCTGTATTGTTTGAAAGCCTGAGTTATTCTTCAGCGAACTGTGTTCTCTTATTGCTGTGTGCATCATCTCTTGGTGCTTGTAATTGGGCCTATATCTTGCCCTCTTGTAAAGAAGATCATTCTAGTGATAATTCAATATATAAGAGATATATTGTTGCTGGGTTTTTCTCCCTCAAGAGGAGGGCTTTCCCAGGGTATCTGCTGTGTTATCTTGTCTGATTTGAATTAATTTTCTGTGTTTTAAATCGGATCATTAAATTTACAGATCTGCCTTGAAGAATAACCCCACTTGCAAATATGAAATGTATGTATGAATGAATGACAATAATGAGAGGAATATCAATTATATATAGAATATGAAAGGTTGTCACCCTTCAAGACAAGTCGGCCACCATAGAGAAAGACATCCCTTCATAAAAACATGTCCAATAGGCAAGTAGTCAGCTACATAAGAATACACGCCTCCTTAAGAGATCGCACCATTTCAAGGTCGGCCTTGATAACAATCTTTAATTAATCATGCCTCTTCATTGGACAATATGTCAGCCTTAACAAATATATGTAACTCATCAATAATCGTGCCTCTTGAATCAAGGACTCAATAAATTAAATAGCCATAGGCTATAATTTAATTTATCACAAGTAAAGGAGATCGCTGGAAGAAGACCACAACGCTGCTCTAAACATCAACACTCCCTCTCAGCTAGGGAGGATTCTTCCAGCTGCACAAGACATATCACCTCATTGTGATGTCTACCACTATGGCTACAACCATATGTGGAAAATAAAGATATCACCTCATCGTGATATCAGATATCACCTCAACGTGATATCAACCATAATGGCTACAACCATGTATGGTATGTACAAGTGTGCATCACTTGCATGATGTTGTCACCTCAACATGACTTTCACCATGGCTCTCCCAGAGGGTGAAACACAAGTACAAAATAAATCATCACAGACTCTCTCACGTGATGCTTTCATGGAGTCACACACATGGCATCCACCATGGCTCTCCTAGAGGGTGGAACAAGGGCTTTCACCTCAAACTTCTCTTGTAGAGAAGAATGCATTAACAAGGGATTTCACTTCAAACTTCTCTCACTGAGAAGAACTCATTAAAGAGGATCACTGATGCTGAGACTCCTTCTTAGATAAGGCTGGATTCTCCACCATACCAAGCTTATCTCGAAAGTACACAAACTTTATCCTGGAGAGAGGCTTGGTGAGAATGTCTGCCGTCTGCTCATCAGTGCTGATATACCTCAACTGTATAGCTTTCCTCAATACCATATCTCTGATATAATGGTATTTGGTCTCAACATGCTTGGTTCTGTCATGAAACACAACATTGACAGAAAACTTCACACAACTCCGGTTATCACAATGCATGATAGTAGGCTCCATTGATTGTCCAAACAATCTTGCAAGGAGCTTATGAAGCCACACTGCTTCCCGAGCTGCCATACAAGCTGCAATATACTCTGCCTCTGTTGTACTGAATGCTACAGATGACTGCTTCCTACTGCACTAGGAAATCATAGCAGATCCCAAACTGAAGCAACATCTAGAGGTGCTCTTCCGATCAGTAACACTCCCTGCCCAATCAGAATCAGTGAAGCCCTGCAACTTCAGATCCACCCCTGAAGAATATCTCAACCCATATCCAATTGTGCCACGCAAGTATCTCAGGATATGTTTTGTTGCAACAAGATGTATCTGTCTCGGTTCACACATGAACTGACTAAGTGCACTCGTAGCATAACAGAAATGTGGTCTAGTGTTAACTAGATACATCAAGGACCCAATCAACTGCCTGTACATCGTAGGATCCACCAAGTCTGAACTAGTTGCAACCTCTTTTAACTTATGTAGGTTGGTCTCCATAGGTGTAGACATGGATTTGCAATCCATCATACCAAACCTTTTAAGTATATCAATGGTGTACTTCTCTTGACTTAAAATCATCTCATCTGGCTTCTGCCAAACTTCTAAGCCAAGAAAGTAATGCATGAGCCCAAGGTCCTTCATTTTAAACTCAGAAGCCAACTCCTTCTTACATTTGATGATTAAGTGCTCTTCTCCAGTAAGAATCAAATCATCAACATACAAAACCAAAATCAATGCTTCACCATTAAGTACCTTGAAATAAAGATTAGAGTCAACATCATTCTTGGAGAAGCCCAAACTTAATAGGCAACGGTGAATCCTTTCGTACCATTCACGAGGAGCCTGCTTAAGACCATACAAGGCCTTCTTCAGCCTGCAAACATGAGACTCCTTCCCATGTTCCTCGAATCCATCGTTTTGCTCGATATAAACTTCTTCCTCGATCACATCATTCAAAAAAGCTGTCTTCACATCCATTTGATGAATCTTCCATCCTTTAGATGCAGCAATGGCAATGATGGTTTTGATAGAAGTATAGCGAGCAACAGGAGAAAATGTTTCTTCATAGTCAATTCCTTCTTTTTGTGAGAACCCTCTAGCCACGAATCTTGCCTTGTACTTCTCAATGCCCCCATCAACCGCATGCTTGATCTTGAAGAGCCATTTTGAAGATACCATAGATTTGCCTTCAGGTCTAGAAACAATGTCCCAAACATCATCCTTGAGAATTGATTGGTACTCCTCTGTCATAGAATCTCTCCAAACTTGTTGACTAGAAGCTTCCTCAACACTGGAAGGCTTGGACTCAATAATCTGACTCATCAAGGCAACATAACTGGAGAACTTATGCGACCTTTTACTTTCTCTAAAGGTACCTTTAGGAGCTTCAAACCTTTATGCCACTTGCATAGTTTTTCTAGCCCAAAGAGGTCTTTTTCTTCCAATCACAATATCGGTAGGCCCATCAGTAGGTTCCAAGGGCTCAACTGGATCAATATCTTCCTTCGGTTTTGAAGTCTCCCTCTGAATCTCAGGAGTATGGTCAACTTCCATATCCTGAGGAGACTCTTCATTATCAATCTCCACATGAGTTCCCTTGGATCTCCTGAATGCAACATCTTCCTCAAATGTGACATCACTACTGATTTCGATCAACTTCTGACTTGGAATGTATATCCTGTAGGCTTTTGATGTTTCACTGTAGCTCACAAATATTCCCTTCTTGCCAGAAGGCTCCAACTTTGTTCTCTTTTCCTTTGGAATATGAACATAAACTGGACATCCAGAGATCCTCAAATGACTGACCTTTGGCTTCTTTCCAGTAAAGGCTTCTTCAAGAGTCATGTTTTGCAAGATCCTACGAGGACTTCTATTCTGAACATAGACTGCATTCCTAGAAGCTTCTGCCCATTGGAAGGTTTGTAGATCCTGGTCATGGATCATGGCTTTTGCTGCTTCCACGATCAATCTGTTCTTTCTCTCTACAACACCGTTCTGTTGATGATTATAGGGAACACAAAACTCCCTCTTAATCCCAGCTTCAACACAGAAATTCCGAAAGCTTCCAGAAGTGTATTCTCCTACATTATCAAATCTTAGGACTTTGATTCTTTTCCCGGAAAGGTTCTCTACCTGAGCTTTGACCTCCTTGAACCTTTCTAACACTTCCTCAGACTCTTTAGTTTTCAAAGAATAAATCCAAGTCTTTCTAGAGCAGTCATCAATAAAAAGAATGTAATACAAGAAACCACTCTAAGAAGGAACAAACATTGGACCACATAAATCAGAATGAATGAGATCTAGAATACATTTAGATTTACTTTCTCTACTATGAAATGGAGCTTTTGTATTCTTACCCATTGCACAACCTTTGCAAGTACCTTTATGCTGCTGGTTGAACTATGGAAGGCCTGTAACCATCTTCTCCATGATAGGTAGAGCTCGGAAGTGAAGATGAGCCAATCTTCAATGCCAAATATCACACAAGCTTGAAGAATCATGAACTAATGCTTGAAGTGGACAAGTGCATAGCCGATAGAGGCTCTCATGTCTAAAACCAATTACTTGAGTAGTTTTGAAGTTGGAATTCTTCGTCCACACAAGTACTTTGCCTTTGGAGAAGGCAACTTGATATCCTTTATCTTCTAAGGTGGAAATGGAGATAAGATTATGCTTGATTCCTGGAACATAAAGGACATCACTGAATTGTAGTGTAATGCTAGAATCCAAATGGAGAGTAGAGGTCCCAATCCCTTTCACCGAGTAGCTAGCATCATCTCCAATAATGACTTGTTCAGTAGAATCTCTCTCCACCAAGCTTGATAAATGCTTCCTAAATCCAGTGATGTGCCGAGATGCCCCACTGTCAATCAACCAAGTGTTGGTGTCGGTAGGTGTAGTGTGCCACCACTCTGCTGATTTGTTCCACTGTGTTTGTAGGTTTGATTTTTTTGTTTTTTTTGTAGTATGTCTTTGTGTTTGAGTTTGCTTGCTAAGAATGCTAGATAAGAACTAAGAGCATGTACATGAAGTAAAAACTTCTAAGAAAATAATCTATTGAGATACATCAAGTAAAGACTCATTTTAGAAGCCAAATACGATTTCTTCATTACATAATAGGATGCATACAACATATAGTTTACATCAGATTTAAAGCTAAATATATCTTCTACTAAACTTTAACTTACAGCCTTATAGTTTTGTGAATGGTAACTTGCTACAATACCAAACCCCAAATAAGTGCTTACAACTTTCGATATTCAAGCTTCTCTCGCCATAAACCAAAATGGGAAGCTTCCTAGGGTTGGGGCACCCCCTTTAGGTAAGATTGCAGCCTCTTAGGAGAGGCATTTCTTTTCCTTGCTGATGATGAAACCCTCTTGAATGGGACGGCTGGCTGTAGCTGCATAAATCAGTCCCAAAACCCCTCCAAATGCGAATAGCTTCTTTAAAATGGAAGATGGAGTCTTAGGCAGCAATCTCTTTTCAGAAAATCAGCTTTTAACTTCACCAGCAGCTCCTAATGTCACCAAAAACTTGCATTCAATCTCAGACCAATAACTTTAAGATGGTATTTCACACCCTCAAGCAGCTCATAAACTAAAAACAAGCCCCCTCTAGGCTCACCCACTGCAGAAATTAGGAAACCCTAGTCTCCCTCTTCCTCAAACTCCAAACTCACAAGTCAAACAAGCAAAATAACTCCAAGCATGAAAGGGTCGAACTTCTCCTCTTGCTTTTATAATTTTACATTGAAATCACTATTCATTAAAGTGTACTATTCACTTAAGTTATAACTTTTTTCACTTTAGTAATGAATAGTAACTAAAAAATATAAAGTGACCTCTCCATTTTAAAGACACATGGTCCCTAGACCAAGGATGGTGAAATTAAAGGTGATGATCATAATTTTAAGCACAAATATCACGCCAAATGCACAAATTCACCCTGTCACCATACTCCAAATATCAACACTGCAATTTAATGGTCAAGTGCCCTTTCGGCTGACCCTCTATCCAAAACCATTAGCCTACAAGGGTCAACATGATTGGCTAATCCTTTGATTCTCGAAAGATTAATTAGAAGGGGACATTACAGTAGATACATTGCTTGACAATGCCGAATAGAACAAGTATTCACAAGAGTTCTTCTGAGGAGAGGCATCATCAACATCTGCAATGGTGGCCCGTTGCTTAGGCCTGGATGGACAATGCTTGGCAAAGTGACCATACTTGTCACATCTAAAGCATTGGACTTTGGATAAGTCCCTTTTCTTCTTAAATGCGGGGGCACCATCATTTCCTTTATCTCAATTCCTCTTGAAGTATCCTTTCTTCCCATCTTTCCCTTTCTTCTTAGAAGATTGAGAGGCGAGAACATGAATGTCTTCATTATTTGAACTTTGACCAACGCTCTAGCCACCAACCTTGACTCCTCTTGAATGCAATCTGCCCTCAAACGATCAAACTTAGGAAGTTTTGATCTTGCACTGATTCCTTGAATATAGGACTCCCAAGATAAAGGAAGACCGTTTAGAGCAAGCATGGTCAGGTGTTTATCATCAACCACGTGACCAATTGTGGAGAGTTGATCTCTCAATTCCGAGATCCTCATAAAGTAAGCAATCACTGTTTCTCCTTTTGCCATCTTCACATGGTGCAGTTGTTGCTTCAGTGCAAGTGCCCAGCTGGTGTTGTTGATTTTGTACATCTCCTCCAAAGTTTTGAACATGTCCCTTGCCATCTTCAACTTGGAGACAATCGGAACAATATGATCCTTAACGGAATCAACCAACATCTTTTTTGCCTTGTCTTTCTTTCTTCACTGCAACTTCTCTTCTTCCTCCGTTGGTATGGGAACTTTGGTTTCCACAAACTCAGCCTAGTCATTCTCTTCCAAGGTGAGCATGATTCTGAACCTCCATGATGTGTAGTTGGATGCTCCCTCGAGTCTATCCGCAATTTTAAGACCGTTCACCATCCTGACTAAAATAGAGATAGACAAAGATATGAAAACAAGAATAGAGAGTATCGCTGCAATAACAAATCTGATCACTATCTTCTTCAAACCCGTTCGGATACCATGTTAGTTTTATGATCAGATTTAATGCACAAAATTTAATTAAAAATCAGACACTATAACACAGCAGATACCTTGGGAAAACCCTCCTCTTAAGGGAGAAAAACCCAACAACAATATATCACTTATATATTGAATCAACAATAGAGTCTCCTTTACAATAGAGGCCGATATGAAGGCCTATAACACGCACCACAATCTGATGCAATCATAGAAACAATATACTGCAATCTACAGATGAAATCTGAGCCTCTAACACAGTTGATCTGCCTTGAAGAATAACTCGCACTTTGCAAATATGAAATGTATGTATGAATGAATGGCAACAATGAGAGGAATATCAATTATATATAGAATATGAAAGGTCGTCACCCTTCAAGACAAGTCGGCCACCATAGAGAAAGACATCCCTTCATAAAAACACGTCCAATAGGCAAGTAGTCAGCTACATAAGAATACACGCCTCCTTAAGAGATTGCACCATTTCAAGGTCGGCCTTGATAACAATCTTTAATTAATCGTGCCTCTTCATTGGACAATATGTCGGCCTTAACAAATATATGTAACTCATCAATAATCGTGCCTCTTGAATCAAGGACTCAATAAATTAAATAGCCATAGGCTATAATTTAATTTATTACAAGTAAAGGAGATCGCTGGAAGAAGACCATGACGCTGCTCTAAACATCAACAAGTTTGACAACATATTTTTAGAGGTTGTCTCGCCCCCTATAAAATTCCACGTTCCCATATTTGGACCTAAGAAAACATGTTTGGTTTCAGATATGTGTGTGTAAAATTCGACATGTCCTTGTGTTTGGTCCTAAGAAAACATGCTTGGTTTCAAATGTGTGTGTGTGCGCGCGTGCGTGCGTGGATGCATGTGTGTGTGTGTGTGTGTGTGTGTGTGTGTGTGTGTGCGTGTGCATGCATTTAATTTATTCCAGCATCATATTTTCCCAAGTTTAAGATGTGAAAAACAATCTTGGGACTTGTAGTTTATGGACACAAAATATAACCTAGATTAAACTTAAGTAACAACAAGCATAATAAAACTGCTTTTACCCATTACAAATACTAATTCACTAACTCTATTTCTAACACAACTTCTTGAAGAGGGTACTAGCCAAATAGAAGTATGAACAAGACATGAACTTAATACTGTTAGATTTATGATCAGATGTAAAAGCAGAAATTTAGTTCAAAAATCAGACACAATAACACAGCATATACCCTGGGAAAACCCTCCTTTTGAGGGAGAAAAACCCAGCAACAATATATCACTTATTTATTGAATATCAAATAAGGAACTCCTTTACAATGAGGCCAACAATGGGGGCTGAACACAGCAGCAAAGTGATATGATATTGCTTGAAGACAATACAATACTCTTGATGAATATATCAACCACCTTCAATCACACCAATCTGAACTTGTACAAATCTGTAATTGCTTGAACTCGAACTATGATAATAGAATGCAATAATCGAATATGTCTTGCAATGTATGAGCATCGAATATTTATACAAGTAAGAAGGAAGAGACGCATCTCTCCAATCTTCATGTCGCCCATCATCAAGAAGTCACGTCTCCAAGATACAAGAAGTCGGCCTCAAAAAAATCACAACTCTTCAAGAAGTCATGTCTCAAGATGTCGGCCTCATTAGCAATGATTAAATATTAATTTATATCCAATGATGAAGCATCTCTTCATCAATCGTTGTCTTGTAATTTAAATAGCCGTTAGGCTATCATTTAAATTGTTCTTCATCGCATGAACTAGGCTGGAAGTAGAAGCCTGACGCTGCTCGTCTAACATCAACACTCCCTCTCATCTAGGGAGGATACTTCCAGCTGCATAAGACATATCACCTCATCGTGATGTCAACCAGAATGGCAACTCCCATATGTGGAAAGAAAACATATCACCTCATCGTGATATCAACCATCATGGCTACTCCCATGAATGGTGAATGAGCACAGGTGCCCATCACGGAATCACTCAACGTGATGTCGCCACCTCAAGTACAATAAAAATCATCACGAACTCTCTCATGTGATGTTGTCATGGAGTCACACACATGACATCCACCATGGCTACTCCTAGAGGGTGGAAACAAGGGCTTCAACCTCAAATCTGTCTCACAGAGAGAAATGCATTAACAAGGGCTTGCACCTTAAATCCCTCTCACAGAGAGAAATGCATTAAAGAAGATCACTAATACTGAGACTCCTTCTGAGCTAGGGCTTCATTCTCCACCATACCACGCTTGTCTCGAAAGTACACAAACTTTATTCTGGAGAGAGGCTTGGTGAGAATGTTTGCCGTCTGCTCATCAGTGTTGATATACTTCAACTGGATCGCTTTCCTCAATACCATATCTCTGATATAGTGGTATTTGATCTCAACATGTTTAGTTCTGTCATGAAACACTGGATTGACAGAAAGCTTCACACAACTTTGATTATCACAATGAATGATAGTCGGCTCCATCGATTGTCCAAACAATCCTGCAAGGAGCTTCCAAAGCCACATTGCTTCTCGAGCTGCCACACAAGCTGCAATATACTCGGCCTCTGCGGTGCTCAGTGCCACTGAAGATTGCTTCCTGCTACACTAGGATATCATTGCAGACCCCAAACTGAAGCAACATCCAGAGGTACTCTTCTGATCAGCAACACACCCTGCCCAATTAGAATCAGAATATCCATGCAACTTCAAGTCCACACCAGAAGAATATCTCAAGCCATACCCAACTGTGCCATGCAAGTATCTCTGGATATGCTTTGCTGCAACTAGATGTATTTTTCTTGGTTCACACATGAATTGACTAAGTGCACTCATTGCATAGCAAATATCTGGTCTAGTATTGACTAGATACATCAACAATCCAATCAATTGCCTGTACATCGTGGGATCCACTAGATCTGAACTAGCTGCAGCCTCTTTTAGCTTTTGCAAGTTGGTGTCCATGGGCGTAGACATGGATTTGCAATCCATCATACCAAATCTCTTCAAAATGTCAATAGTATACTTCCCTTGACTTAGAATGATCTCATCAGGCTTCTGCCATACTTCTAAACCAAGGAAGTAGTGCATGAGACCAAGATCCTTCATTTCGAATTCAGAAGCTAGCTCCTTCTTACATTTGATAATGAGGTGATCTTCTCCAGTTAGAATTAGATCATCAACATAGAGAACCAAGATCAATGCTTCGCCATCAATTACCTTGAAGTATAGGTTTGAATCAACATCATTCTTGGAGAAGCCCAAGCTCATTAGGTATTGATCAATTCTTTCGTACCAAGCACGAGGAGCCTGCTTAAGGCCGTACAAAGCCTTCTTCAGCCTGCAAACATGAGACTCCTTCCCATGAACCTCAAAGCCATCAAGTTGCTCAATATATACCTCTTCCTCGATTACACCATTCAGAAATGCTGACTTCACGTCCATCTGGTGTATCTTCCATCCTTTAGATGCTGCAATAGCAATGATGGTCCTGATGGATGTATAACGAGCAACTGGAGCAAAGGTTTCCTCATAGTCTACTCCCTCTTTTTGACATAATCCTCTAGCCACAAACCTTGCCTTCTACTTCTTAATGCTCCCATCAGTCGCATGCTTGATCTTGAAGAGCCACTTAGAAGAAACAACAAATTTTCCTTTAGGTCTAGGTACGATGTCCCATACATCATTCTTGAGAATGGATTGATACTCTTCAGCCATAGCATCTCTCCATACCTATTGACTAGTAGCTTCCTCAACACTAGAAGGCTCTGACTCAATGATTTGACTCATCAAAGCAACATAGCTTGAAAACTTATGAGGTCTCTTGCTTTCTCTGAAAGTTCCTCTCGGGGCTGCAAACCTTTTTGCCTCCTGCATTGTTTGCCTGGCCCAAAGAGGTCTCTTACGACCAATCACAATGTTGTAGGCCCATCAGTAGGTTCCAAAGGCTCAACTGAATCATCTTCTTTAGGATCAATAGCCTCCCTCTGAATCTCAGGAGTATGGTCAACTTCCATATCCTGAGGAGACTCTTGGTCTTCATTGTCTATCTCCATGTGGATGCCCTTAGACCTCTTGAATGCAATATCTTCTTCAAATGTAACATCCCTATTGATCTCAATCAATTTCTGACTTGGAATGTACACTCTGTAGGCTTTTGAAGATTCACTAGGCTTTTGAAGATTCACTATAGCCCACAAATATTCCCTTCTTGCCAGACGGTTCCAACTTTGTCCTTTTGTCTTTAGGTACATGAACATACACTGGACAACCAAAGATCCTCAAATGACTTACTTCCAGCTTCACCCCTGTGAATGCTTCTTCGGGGGTCATGTTCTCCAAAATGCGGTGAGGGCTTCTATTCTGAACATAAACAACTGCCCTAGATGCTTCAGCCTAAAGGAAGGTTTGTAGATCTTGATCATGAATCATGGCTTTGGCTGCTTCCACAATAGATTTGTTCTTCCTTTCTGCAACACCGTTCTGTTGAGGATCGTAAGGGACATAGAACTCCCTCTTGATCCCTGCTTCAATGCAAAAGTTACAGAAGCTTCCAGAGATGTACTCTCCTCCGTTGTCAGATCTCAAAAATTTTATCCTCTTCCCGGATAAGTTCTCTACCGAAGCTTTAAACTCTTTGAACCTCTCAAGTACTTCCTCAGATTCTTTAGATTTCAAGAAATAAATCAAGTCTTTCTAGAGTAGTCATCAATAAAAATAATGTAATACAAGAAACCACTTAAAGAAGTAACAGACATTGGAGCACATAAACCAGAATGAATAAGATCTAGAATAGATTTAGATCTACTTTCACTATTATGAAATGGACCTTTAGTATTCTTACAGAATGCGCAACCTCTGCAAGTGCCTTCATGCTCCCGGTTGAGTTTAGGAAGGCCCGTGACCATCTTCTCCATGGTTTGTAGTGCTCGAAAGTGAAGGTGAGCAAGTCTTCTATGCCAAAGTTCACATGAACTTGAAGAATCATGCAACAAAGCCTGAAGTGGACGAGTGCAAAGTCTGTAGAGGCTCTCATGTTGAACTCCAATCACCCGAGTAGTCTTGATACTTGAGTTCTTTGGCCATGCAAGAACTTTACCTTCGGAGAATGCAACTTCATACCCCTTGTCCTCCAAGGCTGACATAGAGACAAGGTTCCGCTTGATACCCGGAACAAATAGAACATCACTCAACTGTAAGGAGATGTCGGACTCTAGGTGAAGAGAGGAGGTCCCAATCCCTTTCACAGAATAGCTTGCATCATCACCAGTAATGACTTGAACACTAGAATCTCTCTCCACCAAATCAGTTAGATGCTCTCTAAATCCGGTGATGTGGCGAGAGGCACCACTATCAATCAACTAAGTATTGTTGTCGGTAGGCACATTACTTGAAAGAGCAAAATAGAATAGAAAACCACTTGAATCCTTCTGCGGAGAGATCTCACCCACATCTACAATTGAAGCTTGTTGCTTAGGCCTGGTTGGACAATCATTTGCATAGTGACCATACTTGTCACATCTAAAACATTGAACACGGGAGAGGTCCTTCTTCTTCTTAGATGCAGGAGCACCATCTTATCCTTTATCTTTATTCCTCTTGAAGTACCCTCTCTTTCCTTCTTTTCCTTTCTTCTTCGAGGAATGAGCGGCAAGAACATGAATGTCTTCATTTGTAGAGCTTTGACCAATACCTCTTGCAGCCAACCTTGATTCTTCTTGAATACAATCTGCTCTCAGCCGATCAAACTTAGGAAGTTTTGATCTCGCACTGATTCCTTGAATGATTGACTCCCAAGATGGAGGAAGACCATTAAGAGCCAACATGGTCAAATCCTTGTCATCAACAATATGCCCAATTGTAGAGAGCTGATCTCTCAACTCAATAATCTTCATGAAGAATGTGATGACGGAATCTCCTTTCGCCATCTTTATGTTATGAAGCTGTTGCTTTAATGCAAGAGCTCGACTTGTGTTAATGATCTCATACATCTCCTCCAAAGTCTTGAACATCTCTCTTGCAGATTTTAACTTGGAGATAATTGGCACAATGTGGTCTTTCATAGAATCCACCAACATCTTTTTCGTCTTAGTGCCATGTCTCTTCCATTGAGGCTTCTCATTCTCATCGGTTGGTTCAGGAACTTCGCCTTCCACGATCCCAGCTAATTCATTTTCTTCCAAAGCAAGCATGACTCTGAACTTCCAAGATGTGAAGTTTGATGCGCCCACAAGTCTATCCTCGATCTTGAGCTTGTTCACCATCTTGACAATAAGATAGATGCAATCAAAGATGAGAATAAGAGTGGAGGATAGCGCTGCTTGACTAAATCTGATCACGATCTTTCTTATACCCGCTTTGATACCATGTTAGGTTTATGATCAGATGTAAAAGCAGAAATTTAATTCAAAAATCAGACACAGTAACACAACATATACCCTAGGAAAACCCTCCTCTTGAGGGAGAAAAAACCAGCAACAATATATCACTTATATATTGAATATCAAATAAGGAACTCCTTTACAATGAGGCCAACAATGGGGGCCAAACACAGCAGCAAAGTGATATGATATCACTTGAAGACAATACAATACTCTTGATGAATATATCGACCACCTTCAATAACACCGATCTGAACTTGTACAAATCTGTAATTGCTTGAACTCGAACTATGATAATAGAATGCAATAATCGAATGTCTTGCAATGAATGGGCATCAAATATTTATACAAGTAAGAAGGAAGAGACGCATCTCTCCAATCTTCATGTCGCCCATCATCAAGAAGTTGCATCTCCAAGATACAAGAAGTCGGCCTCAAGAAAATCACAACTCTTCAAGAAGTCGTGTCTCAAGATGTCAGCCTCATTAGCAATGATTAAATATTAATTTATATCCAATGATGAAGCGCCTCTTCATCAATCGTTGTCTTGTAATTTAAATAGCTGTTAGGCTATCATTTAAATTGTTCTTCATCGCATGAACTAGGCTGGAAGTAGAAGCCCGATGCTGCTCCTCTAACATCAACAAATACCATTAAAGCTATCATCTCTTATTTGAGATTTCATAATCCAATCATTAGGTTTACATGAGTGAATTATCAAAGTTACCCTTGCAAGAAAGTTAAAACAAAGTTTGAATTGTAAAGGCACTCGCATTAAGGTGGCCTTAGAGAGGAGAGAGTGTGATTCATATATAATGTTCACATCTTTACTCTAGTCATGGGAAGGTCAAATATCATTATTATAGTTTTTCATTTAACAATTATTTACACACTTTGAAAGACTTTAGAAGCTAACAAAAGGAATGGTTACAATGTTCTTAAATTTGAAAAGGAAAATAAAAAACATGTATAGATTAATTAAATGTCGATGATAAATAAATCTTAAGTAGGATATTGAGGATGTTAATATTGATGAAAAAATGTATATAATTTAAATAAATAAAATAAATGAATTTACCTTTAGCTTCAATGCCAATGCAATTGTGAGAGATAGTGCATAATACCATTGAGATGTGTAGGCAACTATGCTTGAATTGAAAAATTGATCATTGTAACCTTTAGGTCAGTTTTTTGTTGCAAAATCACTATAGGTCAAAAGTACGTTGTGGAATTAATCTGCATCTAATGAAATCATCCAAAACTATGCGTGAAATTGATCTTTAGGGTTCTATGATCCAAAATTGAGCTTGCTATATTTTTTTTGGCATTTGAAAACCATAATAAATGAACTAGAGCAATGTAAATAATCGCCTTTGAGGAGCTTGCAAAGTGAGGCTCATATTTTCCTCAATACAACCCCTAGATAGGATGATTTAATTTCTTGTGAACAACCATCCACAAAGCAAATAAAAGATGTTCTAAACCATTCCTTTTTGTGTGGGGGTGGATCTTAATTGAAAAGGAGTTTCCTTATTTGCTGACTAATCTTGCAACCATCTCAACTCAACATGATGGCCAACACATACATTGATGCAAGTTCTCAAAACCATGAAATGCATTTTTGTATCGAAGCAACTTTGTTGTACATTGAAATGAAAACGAGCAGCTTCATTCTTCATTGACAATTATAGCAATATCTTAACTCTATCAAGTGCAATAAAGCTGAATCTGGATTATGAAGAGTGGCACACTCCATAGATTGAAATATATAAGTAAATTCTATGCTTGTTTCTGGTTTGAGTATTTTGGTGTGTATGCAAATGCATGTGCACTTTATATAAATATTAAAAAATAAAATGATGTCATTATTGTGCAAGGTAAAAGATCCCTGTTTGTCTGCTTTGTGTAGCCTAGAAAATGCATGAATACTATTATGTGAGGTAAAATCCCTTTGGCAGTTGCATTAAGGTCAAATATGTTTTTCTTTTAGTGTTTGCCAAATTGTAACTGTATAGGTGGAGGGTGACCTTTTTTAACTTTTCATGACTGCAAATTTATGTTTCATAGGTTTCTAACCAGTAGTATCTACTGTATTGGGCTATAGGAACCCCCTGGAGATATTTTGGTGTTCTTGACAGGCCAAGATGACGTTGATGCAGCTGTTCAGCTAATAACTGAAGAAGCTCAAAAAGCAGATAGTTCATCGGGTTGGCATGGCACCTGGCTCTCAATTGTTATTTTTTATTTATTGAAAGTCAAAATCTATTTTTAAAATGTTTAATTCAATTCAGTTAAATAATATGAAATGCTGTTTATCTAGCCATCAACATGGAGAAAACATATGCTAATGGCACAGGTCAAGCTTGGATCTTCAGCTGATTTTCCACTTCTCCATTGATGGAGGATAGCTTGGCAATGGGAGATTGATAGAAGAAATGACTCCCTTGGTAGTAAATTGCTTCTTGTTGTAGTGGATCACTTATGCAAGTTCTATTCATGTGATTGGTCAGAAGTTCCTCAATTAATTCCATGTGATTAACCAGATTCTGATGGCACTTTTGCAGTAGTTCTAAGCAGTCCACTTGTTTGCAAAGACAATTCTGAATAGTCATTTGAGTGCCTCTTAAGAACTAAACATTAGTGACCAGCCAGTAAATGCACCTCTGATTTGCAGCTTGTTATTCTTTTTTGGCACAAATAACCTTTGTAATTTGTTGTGAGTTATCATTGATGTTGGCAAGGGTGATATGAATGTTAGTATCTTTGGCATTCATCTTCTTTTCAGGGTAGGCATTAGGGTCAGCAGAATTTAGTTCAACATAAGATAAACTTTGTTGGGAGTTGCAGTGTTATTGTCATTCAAATGAAGAGCAAATGGGTTTTGAACCTTAATAGCGGTTTGCAATGGAGTAGAAACAAGCAACAATATCAGGAAGAAGAAACGACCACCTTTCCTTCTTTCAAGGGAATAATCCTTCTCAATTTGAAAAAAGATGCTTGGAAATATGTGAATCACATATTTGATACAGGCTTACTACTTGCTTATGATTTCTACTACCAGATCAACACACGAACACTACCACCCAATAATGCGTCAAGAGATTGGAAAAAGCAAGAAAGATGTCAATGTTGGAAATTATGGGGGTTGGTATCAAATTGAACTTTGATGTTGTGTTGAGTGGTAATCCTGGCTTAGTAGGAGCAGTGTATTTTATTACATAATGAGGAGGGAGCTTTCTTGTTAGGAGCTCTTGCTATCTTGGCCATAAAACTAACAAAAGCAGTTGAATGGGAGGCTTTAATTCCTGGTCTATATACAGCATATAAGGCGGGATATCAAGAGATTGAGATAGGAAACTCCATGGAGTGATAAATGCATTGAAAAAAGAACATAGGCCAAACTGGTGAATGACAGCATATTTAGAATAAGTGCTTTCTTGGATAAGAAAGTTTGATGCGATGAATTTCAGTCATTGTTTTCGAGAACAAAATAAGTTTGCCAATCTCTTAGCCAACAAGGGGATAGATTGCCCAACTTCAAATGCCATTGAAGGGGTCAATGAAATGGAACGGGAAGGTTTATCTATGCTAATAGAAAAAGATAAAAAGGAGTACATGTTAATGTAAGCCTAATATCCCTATGCAAATGTTTATTCCTAGTAGGTGCAAGGGTGGGGAGTGCGAGGGGGAGGGGCTGGACTATCAATATTCATATATGATTGCCAATTGATATCTTGTTTTGCACATCTTCACATGTGTGAGAGGCCTTTCTAGGTGTATGTTGTTACGAGAAGGATGGGTTTTATTTGTGGTGGAATGTTGTCTTCCAATGGTGGTTGTTGATGCTCTAGTTTCTGGTTGTGTGGTTTTTGGTGGAGCCAAATTGGAGAGGATATATTTGGTTGTGCTTGGATGTTGTCTTAACCGTTGGTTTCAAGGCTAAGGCCCCTAGGGATCCTTTGATGAAAGGTCATGTTTTTGATTTCAGGTTGAAAAAGATATTTGATTGTCCAAATGTGCAGGTTCATAATTTGGTGAAGGCAGTGTTGGGTCGAGACAAGGTGGTAATGTAGACATTATTCAGTTGAGGGCAAAGATTCTAGTGGATTTTTATAACAAGTTGGAGGAAACAGTTAGAAATGCGGTTTGTGACGAAATGTATTGTGGAGCTTTTATCATTTAAGCCAAGGAGGGTGCTTTGGACTTGTCTTTGGTGATGCCTGCTTCTAGTGTATTTGTTCCTATGGAGGCTAAAGGTTAGGTAGCACTGGCAGAATTCAACACTCTCAACAGGGATGTTGCTATTCTTATGGATTTATATCAGGATATTAAGCAAGTGATAAAAACATATGGTGGTCTCTCACAATAATGGCATGTTGGAAGTTGCAAGCAATTTCTCTCTACCTGCCCATGCAAATGATAAATTATCAAGGTTGGTTCATAGGGCTGAAATCATTGATGGGATCCAATTTGTTGGACTGGAGTCTCCTCTACTTCTTTTAGAGTCAAGGTGGTTCCTATCTTTCCTATCTCAAGTGAAGGCATGGCTAGTAGGGGCTGGTGAGTGCTATTGTTCCATCAATGGTGGTGCAAACATTCTTCAATAGGGGATTTCTAAAATGTAGCTGCTTCATGTTTGGGTTTTCTGCTGTTTTTATGTAGGATTTCTGTTATATGCTTTTCTTCTAATATTTAGGCTAGTTGTTATGGAATAGTGTCTTTTGCATGGTGGTGCTAGTTTTTCATAGCTTTAATTTGGATGTTCATAGGGTTTTCATATGGACAGCTTATGGCTGGTTTGTTTCTGCAGGTTGAGTCTGTCACCCTTGCTAGGACTTATGCTCTAGTTGTTTCTCAAATATTTCATAAATGGGATGATACCCATTAATAGATCCTCAAGATTATTATTAAACAAAAAAGCAAAAAAACATAAAAACAAAAAGCACAAGAACAACACCATATGGGAGTGCCTTTTAGTGGCACCCAAACACAATGGAAATCAACCTGGAAATATTAAAAGAATGGCAGCAACAAATGCTGCAATCCCCCTTAGAGCATGTACATCAGCAATATTAGCATGTATAATATATAAACATTGCTTCAAGTAAATGATTGACCGACCTTGTCATAGAGTGGTCAAAGGGCCTTTATAAATATGAGTTGCACTGTTGCACCAATCAATATTAGTACGGCCTTCAAGATAGCAATAATTATAGATATTAAACATTATTAAATGGTACAAATGGGATAAATGGGACAAGCAGCCAATAAGAATTAAGATGTAGTCTTTAGAATGCTACAGTCATCCTTTTTGTCTTATACAACACCTTCGACAAACTCAGCAAATTAGTACAACAACTTTTCCCTTTAATAGAAACAACAAAAAATAATGTACAACTGCTACCAACAAGGGGTACGGCTGGAATAGAATTTGGTACTACCAATAATAACATAAAAAAATTGCCATTAAAATAACAAAGACAATATAATATTCTTAAATCTCCACAAAGCTGGAATCAAATATAAAATTTGTAAACTCACTGAATAATTGGAAGCACCTAACTGGAATCTGGAAATTCTTCAATATTTTCAACTGATAACCTGAAGTTGGAATTAAATTCAAACTTTCACCACATCAGTGATCCTTTAATGGAATCACTCTAATGGAGATGAGGGTTTTCATCCCCAAATCCAATCTTTGCAGCTCACTAGTAATCTGTGGATGGAATTACTCATGTGAATAGAAGGATATTCATCCTCAAATCCATTTACCAAAAGGGTTTTCTGTTAGTTTTATGATCAGATATGAAAAGCAGATTTTAATTTTAAATTCAAACAAGTAGACACAGCATATACCCTAGGAAAACCCTCCAACTTGAGGGAAAAAAACCCAGCAACAATATATCACTTATATATTGAATGATAAGCAATAATTCTCTTTACAATGAGGCCAAGAACACTAGGCCGAAATAGCAGCACCTCACTAGATGCAAACTCAATGTATAATATCGAACTCCTTGATAATAATAAACTTGACCTCTTGAACAACTTCAATCTGCTCTTAATGAATACGCACTTGACTCTAGAACTCGAATGAATATATATGATGATGAAGAACAATGAGCAACTCGCATGTATACAAGAGGGAGAGATCGCATCCCTTCAAAAGCATCATGTTGGCCTTCAATATGAACCGATGTGACTCCATAGAGGTGGCGGAATAGATAATGTCGGCCTCAGCAAATAATTAAATATTAATTAGCATTCAAGGTGAAGCGCCTCTTCACCAATCGATATCTCAATAAATTAAATAGCCGATAGGCTATTCATTTAATTTATTCTTTAATACAAAGAAATCGGGGCTGGAAGTAGAAGCCCGATGCTGCTATCATCAACACTCCCTCTTAGCTAGGGAGGAATACTTCTAGTTATCCAATGTCATCCACAATGGCTACACCCATATGTGAAAGGAGCTCATCACGGATTCACTCAACGTGATATCAACCATCATGGCTACTCCCATGTATGGTAAAGCATATGTGCACAAGTGCCTATCACGGAATCACTCAACGTGATGTCGTCATCTCATCATGACGTTCACCATGGCTACTCCCAGAGGGTGAATAAACACAAGTACAAGGAAAAATCATCATAGACTCTCTCAACGTGATGTTGTAATGGAGTCACTCAACATGACATCCACCATCGCTACTCCTAGAGGGTGGAAACAGGGGCTTTCACCTCAAATTTCTCTCATAGAGAAAGATGCATTAAACAAGGGCTTACACCTCAAATTTCTCTCATAGAGAAAAATGCATTAGACAAGGGCTTGCACCTCAAATTTCTCTCACAGAGAAAAATGCATTAAAGCAAATCACATAAGATCACTAAAGCTGAGTCTCCCTCTCAGCTAGGGCTTCATTCTCCACAATTCCAAGCTTGTCTCGAAAGTACACAAACTTTACTTTGGAGAGAGGCTTGGTGAGAATGTCGGCCGTCTGCTCATCAGTGCTAATATACTTCAACTGGATAGCTTTCCTCAATACTATATCTCAGATATAGTGGTATTTGATCTCAACATGTTTGGTTTTGTCATGAAACACTAGATTGGCAGAAAGCTTCACACAACTTTGATTATCACAATGAATGATAGTCGGCTCCAATGATTGCCCAAACAATCTTGCAAGGAGCTTCCGAAGCCACACTACTTATCGAGCTGCCACACAAGCTGCAATGTACTTGGCCTCTGCGGTGCTCAGTGCCATTGAAGACTGCTTCTTGCTACACTAGGAGATCATCGCAGACCCCAAACTGAAACAACATCTAGAGGTGCTCTTCCGATCAGCAACACACCCTGCTCAATCACAATCAAAATATCCATGTAGCTTCAACTCCACACCAGAAGAATATCTCAAGCCATACCCAACTATGCCACGCAAGTATCTCAGGATATCCTTCACTGCATCTAGATGTATTTGTCTTGGTTCACACATGAACTGACTAAGTGCACTCACTGCATAGCAAATATCTGGTCTGGTAATGACTAGATACATCAAGGATCCAATCAACTGCCTATACATAGTAGGATCCACCAGATTTGAACTAGCTGCAGCCTCCTTAAGCTTCTGAAAATTGGTTTCCATAGGTGTAGACATGGATTTGCATCCATCATACCAAATCTCTTCAAGATGTTTATTGTATACTTCCCTTGACTCAGAATGATCTCATTAGGCCTCTGCCATACTTCTAAACCAAGGAAGTAATGCATGTACTTAAGATCCTTCATTTCAAATTCAGAAGCCAACTCCTTCTTGCATTTGATAATGAGGTGTTCTTCTCCAGTAAGAAATAGATCATCAACATAGAGAACCAAGATCAAAGCCTCACCATTAATTACCTTGAAATACAGGTTTGAATCAGCATCATTCTTGGAGAAGCCCAAGCTCAACAGGTATCTATCAATTCTCTCATACCAAGCGCGAGGAGCCTACTTAAGGCCATACAAAGCCTTCTTCAATCTGCAAACATGAGACTCCTTCCCATGAACCTCAAATCCGTCAGGTCTCTCAATATATACCTCTTCTTCAATTACACCATTTAGAAATGCAGTCTTCACGTCCATTTGATGTAACTTCCATCCTTTAGCCCCTACAATAGCAATGATGGTCCTGATGGAGGTATAACGAGCAATTGGAGCAAATGTTTCCTCATAGTCTATTCCCTCTTTTTGAGAGAACCCCCTAGCCACAAATCTATCCTTGTACTTCTCAATGCTTCCATCAGCCGTATGCTTGATCTTGAAAAGCCACTTAGAAGATACAACAGATTTCCCTTCTGGTCTAGGTACTATATCCCAACCATCATTCTTGAGGATGGATTGATATTCTTTAGCCATAGCATCTCTCTATACTTGCTGACTTGAAGCTTCCTCAACATTGGAAGGCTTAGATTCAATCATTTGACTCATCAATGCAACATAGCTTGAAAACTTCTGAGGTCTTTTTCTTTCTCTGAATGTTCCTCTAGGGGCTGCAAACTTTTCTGCATCCTGCATTGCTTGCCTAGCCCATAGAGGTCTTTTTTGACCAATGACAATGTCTCTAGGCCCATCAGTAGGTTCCAAAGGCTCAACTGGATCACAATCTTCTTCTAGTTTAGGAGACTCCCTTTGAATCTCAGGAGTATGGTCAACTTCCATGTCTTGAGGAGATTCTGATCTTCATTGTCTATCTCCATGTGAGTGCCCTTAGATCTTTTGAATGCAACATCCTCTTCAAATTTAACATCCCTGCTGATCTCTATTAGTTTCTAACCTAGAATGTAAATCCTGTAGGCTTTTGAAGACTCACTGTAGCCCACAAATATTCCCTTCTTGCCAGATGTTTCCAACTTAGTCCTTTTATCTTTAGGCACATGAACATACACAGGACAACCAAAGATTCTCAAATGGTTGACTTCAAGCTTCACACTCGTGAAAGCTTCTTTAGGAGTCATGTTCTCCAAGATATGATGAGGGCTCCGATTCTGAACATACACAGTTGTCCTAGATGCCTTAGCCCAAAGGAAGGTTTGGAGATCTTGATCATAGATCATGGCTTTAGGTGCTTCTACAATGGATCTGTTCTTCCTTTCTGCAACACCGTTTTGCTGTGGATTGTAAGGGACACAAAACTCCCTCTTAATCCCAGCCTCGATACAAAAGTTACATAAGCCTCCAAAGATGTATTCTCCTCCGTTGTCTTATCTCAGAACTTTGATCCTCTTCCTGGACAAGTTCTCTACTTGAGCCTTAAATTCCTTGAATTTCTCAAGTACTTCCGCAGATTCTTTAGTCTTTAAGAAATAAATCCAAGTCTTTCTAGAGTAGTTATCAATGAAAATTACATAATATAAGAAATCACTCAAAGAAGCAACAAACATTGGACCACACAAATCGGAATGAACAAGATCTAGAATGCATTTAGATCTACTTTCACTACTATGAAAAGGTCCTTTGGTATTCTTACCCAAGGCGCATCCTTGGCAAGTACCTTCATGCTCTTGGCTGAGTTTAGGAATGACAGTGACCATCTTCTCCATGGTTGGAAGTGCTCTAAAGTGAAGGTGAGCAAGTCTTCTATGCCAAAACTCACATGAACTTGATGAATCATGCAACAAAGCCTGTAGTGGATGAGTACAAAGTGTGTAGAGACATTCTTGCCGAACACCAATCACTCTAGCTGAATTGATGCTAGAGTTCTTTGGCCATGCAAGAACTTTTCCTTTGGAGAATGCAACTTGATATCCCTTGTCCTCCAAGGCTGAAATAGAGACAAGGTTCCTCTTGATGCCTGGTACGAATAGTACATCACTCAATTGAAGAGAGATGCCAGAATCTAAGTGAAGAGAGGAGGTTCCGACACCTTTCACCGAATAGCATGCATCATCTCCAATTATGACTTGAACACTTGTATCTCTCTCCACCAAATCTGAAAGATGTTCTCTAAATCCAGTAATGTGACGAGAGGCGCCACTATCAATCAACCACGTGTTGCTATCCGTTGGAACATTGCTTGATAAGGCATAATTGAAAAGAAATCCACTTGACTCCTTCTGAGTAGAGACCTCGCCCACATTCGCAACTGAAGCATGTTGTTTAGGTCTAGTTGGACAATCTTTTGCATAGTGACCAAACTTGTCACATCTGAAGCACTGAATGTGAGAAAGATCCTTCTTCTTCTTAGATGTAGGAGCACTATCCGATCTTCTATCTCTGTTCCTCTTGAAGTTGCCATTCTTCCCTTCTCTTCCTTTCTTCTTAGAAGATTGAGCGGCAAGTACATGAATCTCTTCATTAGTAGAACTTTGCCCACTGCCTCTTGCTACTAATCTTGATTCTTCTTGAATGCAATCTGCCCTCAAGCGATCAAACTTAGGTAGCTTTGATCTCCCACTGATACCTTGGATAAATGGCTCCCAAGATTGAGGAATACCATTAAGCGCCAACATAACCAAATCCTTATCATCAACCATATGCTCAATAGTAGAGAGTTGATCTCTCAACTTGGTGATCTTCATGAAGAAGGAGATGGCAGAATGTCCTTTTGCCATCTTGACATGATGAAGTTGTTGCCTCAATGCAAGAGCTCTGCTTGTATTATTGATTTCATACATTTCCTTCAACATCTTGAACATTTCTCTTGCTGTCTTCAACTTGGAGATAATCGGCACAAGGTGGCCCTTCATGGAATCAACCAAGATCTTCTTCGCCTTAGTGCCATTCTTCTTCCATTGTGACTTCTCATTTTCATTGGAAGGTTCGGGAACTTCGCTCTCCACAAACTCAGCAATCTCATTTTCTTCCAATGCAAGTAATACTCGAAACTTCCAAGAGGTGAAGTTGGAAGCACCTTCAAGTCTATCTTCAATCTTGAGCCCATTCACCATTTTTGAAGATAAGATAGACACAAGAAGATGATAACAATAATGGAAGATAACGCTGCTTATGTAAATCTGATCACGATCTTTCTTAAACCCGCTCTGATACCATGTTAGTTTTATGATCAGATATGAAAAGCAGATTTTAATTTTAAATTCAAACAAGTAGACACAGTATATACCCTGGAAAAACCCTCCAACTTGAGGGAGAAAAACCCAGCAACAATATATCACTTATATATTGAATGATAAGCAATAATTCTCTTTACAATGAGGCCAAGAACACTAGGCCGAAATAGCAGCACCTCAACTAGATGCAAACTCAATGTATAATATCGAACTCCTTGATAATAATAAACTTGACCTCTTGAACAACTTCGATCTGCTCTTAATGAATTCGCACTTGACTCTAGAACTCGAATGAATAAATATGATGATGAAGAACAATGAGCAACTCGCATATATACAAGAGGGAGAGATCGCGTCCCTTCAAAAGCATCATGTTGGCCTTCAATATGAACCGATGTGACTCCATAGAGGTGGCGGAAGAGATAATGTCGGCCTTAGCAAATAATTAAATATTAATTAGCATTCAAGGTGAAGCGCCTCTTCACCAATCAATATCTCAATAAATTAAATAGCCGATAGGCTATTCATTTAATTTATTCTTTAATACAAAGAAATCGGGTTTGGAAGTAGAAGCCCGATGCTGCTATCATCAACATTTTCGTCCTTCGGCAAAAAGATGAACATGCATTCACTAACAAAAGAAATGAGGGTTTTGAGGGTATACAATATTATTTTTTTATTTTCCCTTTTCCCTCCAAAACTTAATTAATAAAGTGTTTAGAAAGTCATTTTTAAAATAACATTACTTTGGACCCCATTCCTAGTGACATGTTTTGTCCGTCTTTTTGAAACAACATTTTTAATAATAAAAAATAAGTTGCCTTTTATGAATATCACTTAAAGTTACTTTTTGGATAACTTAAATGAAATTATTAAATTATTTCCGTTGCACATCTCCATTAGCCTACGTGAAATAAAATAATAGGCTAATGGTCTTCCGATTAACTCTGCTTGAAAAGGAGGCATTACAATTAAGTCCTCATTCACCCATGCTTTTGAAAATGGTTTCAAAAACAGGTTTGGCAAGCCCAATCTAATGTGTGGCTTGAGTGGGTCTATTCAAAGGTCAATCCGCACACCAAGAAGCATAGAACTTTATGAGTGGTTAGTGGTTCAGTGGTAGAGCTTCCTATCTTTCCAAGTGGAGGTCCTAGGTTTGATTTCAATTTGGTCCATACTTTTTGGTAATGGACTTGCCTATCTAATCAGTGTTGGGAAACAATCCATTGGTCTATGGTTTCACCAATCAAACTTCTACTTAAGAGGATAAATGAATCCACTCTGTTCTTTACTTTTTCATTAAATGTGTTGGTGTATCCTTTATATTGATTTCCAGTTCCGTCCTTTGATGAAACAGTGTTGTTTGATCTAAGAATCAGGTATTCTGTGCACTATTTTCTAATTATTCGTGTGTTTTATGGGGGTTTGTCCGCAGAAACATCCCTTAATACAGCCTAGGCATTAAAAACATCCTTGTATATGCATGCTGATGATTTCATTGCCCAAGATACGAGGTTCCTTGGGCATAGATATGTGCACCCTTGCTTGAGTTGTCACTATTCTATGGAGTGATCTTCTGTGCATACTAATGTATTTGAACTTTACCATGTTGATTATGTATTGTAATATATGTTGTATGGTTAACATTTTGAAGAGTATACAGTGGTTATTCAATTATACTCACTACACACAGGTGTCACTTGGAGTTATTTGAATTTCTTCTAAATGTTGTCCACTTAGGCTAAATCATTTGGCTAGTCTTAGGGGATGTTAACATCTCTGAATCCCTTGTTTCATGTCTCCTAAGTTTCAAACTTCATTTCAAATCCTTGTTATATAGGCTGCCAGTCTGATTTTCTTGAATAGCCTTGCCTGACGCCTGGAATCTCTATATTGTGTTTTTGGACACTATATTTTTGTGGGCGTTTGCCTAATTTGTCTGTACAGAATCAACTTGTTTTCTATTTTCAATTATATTTTGATTTTCTATTTCATTTCCCCTTTGCACTGCCTTCAAACAGCTTTATTAACATACATCCAGCTATTTTTATGTTATTGTATAAATGATCCTCAATAACTCAGTTGGGCAGGGTAGTTAGTTATTATGAGGGCCATTTATCTTCATTGCCTATTTGTTATTGAATATTAAAATCTTAAATTGGAAGCTTTCATTTGTGAAATCACAAGTCTGTCATAATTCCTATTCCCAGAACTGTAATGACAAATCAATCTTCATTTTCTATTCCCGGAACTTTGATTACAAGTTGTTTCATATCTTTTCAGAAACATCTGATGAGTGATTGAATTTTTGTGCAGGATTGTTTGTTTTACCTCTGTATGCTGGGCTTCCACGTTCAGAACAGGTGTGGGAACTTTGATTTGTATTTCAAGACATTATTCAATACTGCTGTTGAAACTTTAGTGGTTCTAGAATATTGTAACCACAGATTTGTTGTGAATTAATAAACATCTTATCTTGTAGGAGCTTATTTTTGGGCCTGCGCCCAGAGGAAAGAGGAAAGTGATTGTAGCTACAAATATTGCAGAGACATCGATAACCCTTGAGGTGAGATTTTGGCAGACTAATGTTACAGGTTATATTTTAATGCATACCATTTATCACATGGAGGCATTGGTGTGCAATATTATAGATATTCTGCAGCTTTTAGCATTGATATTCTTTAGTTTCTATAATTTATACTTACCCTGTTCTTATAGGTCCAAGATCTATTCTGTAATATTACTGGTGTGAATGCAGGGCATAGTTTATGTTGTTGATTGTGGCTTCTCAAAGCAACGATTTTATAATCCGGTAATATAATTGTTCTTGTAAAGCCTTTTTCCATTTGATTCTGTTTAGGTTCAAGGGATACAATAAGGTTTATTAGTTTTTAGCCTGTAAATTATACATGAAATTTTCAAAGAGTGGCTTATTGGTTTGTTTTCAATCCTTTTTCACACTGTTTTTCTGTTAACTTGAAAAGTTAATAAGCTGGATACAAATTTAGTCTCAATGGATGAAATAATGCAAGAGGAACAAAATAATCTCAAGAGATTGTCTATGCGCTTTAATTTGAAAAGTTAATAAGCTGGTTACAAATTTAGTCTCCATGGATGAAACAATGCAAGAGAAACAAAATTAATTTTTGTCCACACATAAGCATATATTGGTTGTTGAGACTCTAAAATAAACCATGCATTTATTTTTGAATCTCAAGAGATTGTCTATGCCCTTTACTGTGCTTAGTGTCACTGCCATCTACATCATGTGCAATAGGTCAAGGGAGAATGCTGAAGGCCTCTCAACACTAAATATAGAAAGCTTTTTTTTCGGAGGAGACATTTTGCTTTCCCAAGATATGTATGGTCTTGGGCCTGAAGTTTCAAAGTTTTTTCTCCCTGTAATATTCAGAACAATTTCATGCATAAGTGCCTTGGATGTCCTTGAGCATTTTTAAGTTTAGCAAAAAGGAGAAATTCAGTTTTACAGTGTGCAACAAATATGGTGAGTAAAATAGTTTATACCTAGCATGCAAAGTACTAGTAGAGAAAGCCACTAAATAATTTCTTATGATGAGGAAGTGAGAAACTAGAGGAAAAGTGCCAAAAAATAATGTTCTTCCTATCTGGTTCAAACTTATGAAAGAAAAAGAGAATAATTGTCATGTCCCCGAAATTGTAATGCTAATATGAGATATTGAAATACAGATAACAAAATCGAATAAATACCAAAATATAAATATAAGTAACTGCCATTTAAACATCATTATAATAATTATAATTATCAAGATAATATTATAATTATGGATATAAATATAAATTACCATTTAACTAAGTTACCGATTCATTTTTGGATTTGGGTACGGGTATGCGAATCTGGCACGGGATTTGGTCAAAAAAAATTTTGGGGTTGGGTACGGTTTGTGTACATTAATACAAAAAATGTATAAAAATCAGAAATATATACATATTTGCAGCAGTAATTAAGTTCAGAATACACCACCATATTAATGGTCAAATAACATAGCAAAAATACATCACCACTTTTATAGTCAAATATTAAAATATTAGTGATACTCGAATGCCATGATATTAAAGTTCAAACATAAAAATGTCAAGTGTTTACAATTAGCCATTATTGATCATTGATCAATCTGAATCATATGGGTCATCAAAAAAGCAACATCATCAGCATCATTAGATGCTACATTTTGTGTAGAACCACAAATAGCATCAGTGGCACTCGCACAAGCACTGACATTACCACTCTCATTCTCAGTAGCTGCTTTAGGCTCATACTCATCATCAATATCAAGTGCAGCTAAGTGACTTGTGGAAGCATCCAAGTCAAGCTACTCTGGCTCAATATCCCACCTCCTTGTGTCTCCTTTGTAGGAACTTTGCTTGAAATTGTGATAATTCCAAGGTATTTATCATCATAAAGTGAACAATTATCTAGCTCGTATCAATTTGAATGTCAAATATTACAAATAAAACTGCATGATTTTAAGCTGGATGCTTTTAGCTAGAGATAAAGTTCCATACTGAGGGTTGTAGCATAGTATTGAGACTTGGTGAGTATCTGTCACATTGACAGCATCCTGTGCTGAGCAACCTGCTGTAGGTCTTATTGGCTTGGCTCAGGAGGACTTGTTAGTAAAAACTTTTTTTCTAATGCATAAAACTAACATAAAAAAATTTAAACTTGTAAAGCCTCCTTTCATTCTTTGCCTTCCACGCTTCATGGGCTGCAAAATATATCTCTGCACTGTTGCTGATCAAATTAATCTTTTTTTATTGGTTCACACGTTTGGATTTGGTCTGGATTCGTGTCGGATTCTACTGGGCGTATCCTAGACGAATCCACAGAGGCAATTCGTATCCATAGCGTATCTGTAGGTGGAATTTCATACCCTTCCTCAGCCAGTGATCGTTTTTGTTGTGGCTATTCCGGAGACCAGGGCTATGCGGATAATGAAATTCAGGGTTTCCTAGTTTTGAGGAGGTTGTTGGAGTTTGGGATTCTTTGCTTTCTGGGTTTTCAGAGAGCTTCGCAGTGGTGTGTTCAGTTTGGCATTCCGGGCAACTTCGCGAATTTACTATTTTTAGTAAATTCTATTTTTGGCAGTGGACAGTTTGGGTTCAGTTCAGTTGGTCTTCTTCTTCAGTTGTTTCAGCTGGCACTTCAGTTTTGGCCTTGGGCGCATTATTCTTGGAGAGATAAGTATTTTCCTTATAATATTATATTTTAATATTATATGACCCTTTTGTATAGCAAGCACAACTTAAGTTGTTTTAAAAAGAGGGACTTTAAGGGTCTAGGCGCCATGGAGGAATAAGTTATATTTTATAAAGTCAAATATTGAGCTTTTGAAAAAGGACGCCTATATGAAGGTTTGACTTTATTTTAAAATGTGAAATAAGCAAAAGTGAAAATGGACGCCATCTTTTGGAGGGAAAAGGTGAATTTGAAATTAGGGTTTTGGGCGCCCTCTGGAAGCTTCTAGATGTTTCTCTCTCGTCTATATATTCAGGCCTCAGCTCTTCATTTGGCATCTTCTGTCTACTACACCGTTATGCTGCTGGATTGATTTCAGGCACTCGCTTCGAGGAAAGCACACCTCCTAGCATTGGCTCATCTTCTTGCTTGAAAGACAGCAACTAGTTGAGAGGTTAGCTTGTTAATGGTAGTTTTGCATTGTAGTTGAGTTCTATTGCATATAGTGATGTTGTTCAAGCATTTTGTCATGTTTTAGTGTTGCTGATGTTGTATTGCTGTAGGCATGTTTTGCTCATAACTCAAAAATACAAAAAGATTTCATTGTGGGTATTGCATATTTCCCTTGGTCTTGTTAGGGCGCCAATTATTGTAAAGTTTTGTAATTTTTAATCAAGTGTGGGAATTTTAAGAAGAAATCGCCCTCCTCTAGGGGCCGTACCATTGTACCTTCCTTGGGAATTGAGCAGAAATTAAATATCAGTGTTTTGGGGTTGTTTTGTGTCTTGAACTTGGGCGCCTTCATCTTAGTTGTCATTTGCATCTATTTACTTGCATTTTGAATGAGTGGTGTGAGGTTTGTGAGCATATTTTGGTGTTACAGTGTTGCTGATAACAGAAAAACAGTCCTTACTCTGTCATAACAGCGAGCTTAAATTAATCTTTTGTGTTATTTGGAAGGGACGCTATTGAGAAGACTTGAAGCTATCATTTCATATTGATGTAATGTTGAAGACTCTCTTGTATTGTGCTTAACTGATGAATTTTCTGATATTGTAAGCTGTACAGTAGTACTGTCAGCATCTTTTAACATTTCCGCAATTTCTTTATGTTTGTACTGCCCACTGAATAAGTGGAAGAGGCTGGCTTGCCGCCTATTACTGTTTTGCATTGTAATTTCCTAAAGTCTCCGCCATATGGTCGCCTCATATCCATCACGGATCGAGTAGCACATACTTGGTGTTGAGCTAATTTTCAGTATTGCATTAGATAGGGATCCTCTGACCGAATGCTCGTCGTTCACCGGCGCATCTCGTGGTTAGAGTTCTTATTCAGCATCTTCCTTTGAGATCCTCTGACCAATGCTCACACCTTGCCCACATCGGGATCCTGGTGTACATTCTGGTTAGAGTTACTTTCCGCATCGTTTTTGGTTTATGCTAACCTTAATGGGTGCGTGTCGCATTGTAATCATTTGTGAAAATAAAAAAAATTAGTGCAGTTCATTACAATTTCATACCTATGCAAATTTGAATCATATCGAATCAAAAATTTGAATCCGATACGAATCGTATCATATCCAGAGGCTCCCAGGAATGAATCGGTAACATAGTCATTTAACTATTATTATCATAATCATGATTATCATAGATAGTATTATAATTATGATATAAATATTATAATAAAACAACAGATATTATTTTAGTAATTACTATAATAATAATAAAGAAATCACAAAGGAAATAATAATGAAATTTGTTGACTAAATAAACAAATAATAAATATAAACTACATACAAAAGCAGCGATTCATGAAGCGGTTCCTAGACACAACAACTATGTCAAAGGATGCAGCAATTACAGTTTGCTAAAAGACACGACATAATCCTCGTTATGAATCAGTTCCAAAAGGGCAATGATTGCATAAGGGACACGTCCCTAGTCAAAGGGTAAGTAAGCCTCTTGGCTGATCGGCCCATAAAAGGAAAACCAATCCAAGACAAAGGGGCGTCGTTGGAATAAGAAGAAAGTTATATATTTTGAATAGTAAATCACCAAGTCATTTAATAAAGGATATCTTTTGATTTATCCTTAGAAACATATTCAAAACTCAAGCAAAGAACATCATAGGTATTAACAGCACGTGGGCAGATCGTGGTCTGTTCTATCATAACTATTGTATGCAATTATATATATATTTTGTTATTTATATTTATTATTCTTGTGGTATGCTTTGTCATAACTATTGTATGCGATTATATATTATTTTGTTATTTGTATTTATTATTCTTGGGATATGCTCTATCATGATTATTGTATATATTTTGTTATTTATACTTACTATTCTCATCAAACAACCATGGGAGGAGCAGGGAAGAAAATACTAGTAGGTTGAGCAGATACTAGACGTCCTCCTAAATACGCCACTCCTTGATGGATGTTTGTGTGCACCATTGTAATGTCCCCTTTTAGGGATTGCCCTAAATTTGTCCTCAATCCTTAATTCCCAAATAACAAATGAGTTAGAGAATACTTTTCCCCTGATGGAAACCTTGATTGAAGTCCTGCACACAAGTTAGAACCATTTACCATAATCAAATTGATTAGTAGAATGAAATCATTTATCACAACAATAATAGTTAGTAGTTTGCCATAACTAGGTATTAATAAACTATTGACCCATCATTAATTCAATTACAAGGTACTCTAACATCCTTGGAGAATTCGATTCACCATGATGGAGGAGTGAGATTGCGAAAGGTGTCTTGGTAGCCAACTCCCCTAGACCCAAGGGCATTACCCTTTGAGACAAAGGCAAGTACCCCCTTGGCCCTTTGTGGGCTCATCTTGTCCCCCCTGGGTGGCATACCTAGAAGAGGCCTACTCGATGTAATCCTTTGGCAATCTCCATTCCCTCATGATTGATCTCCTTATATTGTTACATCATGATAGGGGAGTGAGGTTACAAAAGGGTGTCTTGGTAGCTCAACTCTCCTAGGCACCCTTTAAACTAAAAGGCAGTACCCCTCTGGCCCATGTGGGTTCATCCTGTCCCCTCCCGAGTGGCGTACGTGGAAGAGGGCCTCATCACCATACCCCTTTTGTAATTCTCCCTTCTCCTATCATGGTACAGGTATGTGCATAATAAACTAATCAATTTCATATTTACAGATAATCATATCAGCAATACATATTGAATTATGAAGGTGATATCATAAGTTAGAAATAACAATATGCATGAACCATTGATCACATTTAAACAATACATTATATTCCCATATAGATCCTACCATGGATATATTAACTTACAAATCTGCAATCACAAGATAGCTTATGCAATTAGAGATTCTATGGTTTGCTGGCCGATATGTTTCTCTTCTTCTTTCTAATTCCCAAATCGATCTATTCTTAACACTCAAATGATATCGTTAGTGTAAATCAAACGCATATGAGTCTATTATACATATTCGTATTAAGGAAACATAACAACTCATAAAGCTCAATAATTGCTGCAAGCATCATTATTACATAATCGATTATAATTCATATAGACATATGTATCTATAACTATTATTAATTAATCTAATTACCTTTGCATATACATATTATCTATATATATATAATATATTTACAGTTTTACTTATCTATTTATATATAATATATTTACTTATTCATATATAATATATACATATATATTTATTTATTTCCAAACCTGTTATTTACTTCCTTAAGATTGGTCAATATCTCCTGCTGTGTATATTAATTACTGATAATATCCTTTCTGCCTTAGAATTTCTGTTGCATATCCTTTTATTCATTTCTACTACTCATCCTATTTCTATCTTTATTCACTGTTCCATATCTGTGTTTTAGTCTTCTCCTCTCCCCCTTCCCTATCCATTCCTTTCTTCTTTTATTTTCTCCTTATGCCCTTTCACCGAAAAGAGGCATCCTTTAGAGCAGTCAACCCTTCATAAGGACGTGGCTATTTGTTAGAGTGCTGATCTCTGTTTACTAATATTATCTGCTGCCTTTATTAAATTTCTGCATATTATAGTGTTTGATAAATATAGTCTCCTTATCGCTGTTTTTAGTTTTTGTTGCTTCTCCTATTACCTAATTGCTGCCCATGCTGATCCGTTTCTTTTCCTTGCTTTTGATATAAGGGTATGCTTAAAGTCTAGCGCTGGCATGAACAGATCGCTGTTTATTTTGAATATGTATTAAATATAATTTATTTTATATTAGTTATTATTATTATTATATTATTTTATATTTATATACTTTATATTTATTTTGTATTTAATATTTATATTGTTATAATAATTTCAAATTGTTAATATTATATTTGATAATCATAATTATAATATTATCTTACGATAATTATAATTATAAAAATATTAAATTGCTAATATCTATATCTATATTTTTTTGATAGTTATATTGTTATACATTTTATTTATTCATTCGTATTTCAACAGGGTTTTTTTGTGTCCTAATTTTGGGAACATGATAGCCACTTGGAGCCAACAGGGTGATATCCGCACTTGGAGCCAATGGTGTCTTCAGGTCGCCTATGGTAAGCCCTTCTCCCCAACCACCACATGGATTGGTGGTTGAGATGAAATTAAGGAAGTTTCAGTCATAGGAGGAATGGATAAGATAGCAAGGGTAGGGAATGCAGATACAAGTTGTCCACCAAGTAGACCACCCCATGTGGGATATCTAAGTGCACCTCTTGAGGGCCAAGGGGGATGATATATCCGCTTTTGGGCTAGGTGTGATAGCTTCGGGTGAACCTATCATGCTTCTCATCCACTTTCCCTTATGATCCAACTCCCAATGCGAATTATAAATATTATGTGGTTTACGTTACTTAGATGTTTGCATGATATGAATAGATAAAAATTTATTATATATGTCTAATTATTGGAATCATATTCCAATATTATCTAACATGATTGCAAGACCCAAACCAAGATTTATCCAGCTTAAAGCATTTAATTGACCCGAACTGCATTAGCTTGTATTTCTAGGGCAAGAATTAGGGTTTTCTCAAAAGGGGACATTACAATTGGTATCAGAGCATCTTTCCTACCATCCTGTGTATGCTTCATGTATTATGTGTATGCTTCATGCTTCCTATGTATGTGTATTCAAGTGTATACCTTGTGGCTTATGTGTATTCGAGTGTATTCAAGTGTATACCTTGTGGCTTATGTGTATTTGAGTGTATTCAAATGTATACCTTGTGGCTTATGTGTATTCGAAAGAATTCAAGTGTATTATTTGCAAACTACATGCTTTGTGACTTGTGTGCACTTATGTGTATATGTGTATTCATGTGACTTATGTATTTAAGTGTATACTTTACATGTATTCATATGTATGCTTTGTGACTTCATGTACTTGTGCATATGTTTCATGTATTATTCACATATATGCTTCATGCTTCTTGTCTATACTCTATGTATTATGTGTATTTGTACCTCATATCTATACTTTATGTATCACATGTATCTATTTGTTACTTCATGTATCTTCAGCAAGATGTGTTCTTATAATCACTTTATGCTTAATTTTTTTGAAAATATTAAAAATGTCATTTTTCAAGTTGCTTGAGTTGGTTGGTTGTTTTGGTTTCCTGGAGCTACTTTGGCTGTGCATGCCTTGAGCTTACTTGCTTACTTGCTTGAGTTGGTTGCTTATGTGCTGGGTTTTTCACTGTTTGTTCCTTGAGCTGGCCACTCTGCTTGGTTGAGCTACTATTTGCCTGGTTGAGCTACTTGACTGCTTGGTTGGGCTACTCGCCTGCTTGGTTGAGCATCCTCAAAATGGAGTCATAATCAGCTTAGCAAATTTACTAGAGTTACTAATGATGCTATCCTAATTGTTAGTTATTATTGTCATTGGTTTCTGACTTATTGCAGGGATTAAATCAAGCCAAGGTACTCTCTAAATCCGTTTGTTTGGAAATTTGTAATTTAGAATAAAGCTAATATCATTTCCATTAGGGACATTACAAGTGGTTAATGCAAACTTACTAGAGGAGACACCCTAGGAAGAATAACATTCAAAGCAATACCATGAGTGAACAAATGAGCAATGAAATGAGGGCCTTCATGGAACAAAATGAGAGAACAAACCAAGCACTCCTCCAAACCTTACAAGACATGAGTAATACCATCAATACTCTTAGGACCTTCTTTACAAATGGAAAAGATACAAACGCTAACCATAGAGAGAGTAATAACATATCCTTCATCCCTAGGATCTCAAAACCTTCATTCCTACCTAGGGAAGAAACACCAATGGAGGAAGATGAAAATAACCCAACCCCTAATAGCATTGAGGAAATTGCTAGAGCCTACATAGGTGTGGACCCTAAGATTTGGAGGATTATTTCATTCGAGGAATTTTGTAAAGCTAAGAAACATGAATCATCCAAAAAGAATAAAAAGAAACATTGTAAGGATTTGAGACAAAAAGTGAATAAATTAACCCTCCCCAACTTGGATGGATCAGGAACAATCACAACTCATGCATGGATACAAAAGTTTAACACTTACTTAAATCTTAGCCCTATGACAAAAGAAGACACCGCCCAATTTTCCATCCTACAGAGGATTGGCTCATGAATGGTGGCATCGTGGTATCCACACCCAAGGGCACCAAAATGTAACATCCTATGATGAATTCACACATAAACTTATAAAACGATTTGACAAAAGGCACCCACAAAAAGACTTCAAAGAATTAACTCGACTTAAACAACATGGATTGGTTGGGGATTACATTGCAGAATTCCAAAGGATTTCAGTTAGGGTTCTATGGGTTGACGAGGATAGACTTACCTACCTTTTT
>VDFB02056556.1:0-20980 GCA_007258455.2 Sequoia sempervirens | reverse complement strand
CTTTATCATCATCAGATTTCTAAGCCAACATTGCTGTGAGAGCAAGGGCTGATGTTGATATATAAAGAATAAAAGGTTTACCTTGAATTGTTGGTTGCAATATTAGAGGATTAGAGGGGTATTCAATTAATTTTTGAAATGCTTTTTGGCATTCTTCATTCCACTTAAAGTCCACTTTCTTTTTAATAAGTTGAGTGAAAGGTAAGGTTTGATCTACCAATGATGCAACAAAGTAGTGAATAGCTTGAATCTTTCCTTGCAAGCTATGTAACTATCATATATCTCTAGGAGGTTGCATGTTTATGATAGCATCAATTTTCTTTGTTTGAACCTCAATTCCTCTATGTGAAATAATAAATCCTAGGAGTTTTCCACTCTCAACTCCAAAGACACATGTTTTTGGATTTAATCTCATATTGTACTTGTGAATGTGTTCGAAGATTTTTCGAAGGATTTTAACATTGTCTTCATGAGTCATAGATTTCGCTAAGATTTCATCAACATAGTCTTCCAAGATTTTGTGAATGTAAACATGAAATATCAAAGTAATAGCGCATTGATATGTTGCACTGGCATTCTTTAATCCAAAAGGAATTACAACCCAAAAAATTGTTCCCCAAGGTGTTGTAAAGATTGTCTTATATTTATCTTGAGGATTAATTAAAATATTATTAGAGCATGAAAAATCATCCATGAATGACAAAAGAGCATGGCCCGCAATGGAATCAACTATCATATCGATATTGGGAAGGGGGAAATCATCTTTTAAATATGTTTTGTTCAAGTCTCTAAATTTTTTACACATCCTAATATGATTATTAGGTTTATCCATCGCTACAATATTTGAGATCCATGGTGAATAATCAATAGGTCGTATAAAGCCAACTTCAAGGAGTTTCTCAATCTCCACTTTAACCAACAAAGCTATCTTAGGGTTCATCTTTCTTATTTTTTGTCTTACATGTTTAGCATTTTCTTCAAGAACTATGTTGTGTGTCACAATCTTAGGATCTATGCCAGGCATATTCAAATAAGTCCAACCAAATATATTTCATGAAAATCTTGTAACAACTTTGCATGATTCTCTTGTTCTTCCCAATCAAGGCATTTCCCTATTTGAATTACTTTATCCTCTTTAGATGTGTCCATTGGTATATTGATTATATCTCCAAAAAGTAATGCACTTCAATCATTTGATGGTTGTTCTTCTTATTTTTCCCCATTGTTACTTATCTCCTTATCAATAATGTCACAACTTTGTTGTGCATTATTGTCATCGAAGGCTCCTAGAAATTCCTCTATACTTTTATCGCTTATAAAATGTTTAAAATTCAACTCTTTTCTTGTTGTATCAATCAATTCAAGATGTTTCAATGTAAGATTTGTTTTAGGAATGTGCTTTGATACATGATTGATGCTAAGTGAAGGCTTTTATGATACTTTTGAAGGACAATATCCAAGACCTCTTGCGTAATCTTGTTGGTAGGGTTCTATAGGAAAATGAATTCCATGTTCATTTGTGCCACATCCTTTTCCACTATAGCCCAGTTGTTCCATAAGCTCATAACCTTTCCATAGAGCTTCTTCATGTATTTCAAATTCAGTGGTGGCTCATAATTATTGTGTCAAAATCAGTTATGTAATTGTTGCATGTTGACGATTCACCTTGTGTAAGATCTTGTTGTGTTGACATTATTGTTTTCCCTTTTTGTTCTTCATTTTTGTTGTTTATTTTGTATTCAACAATGAATGAAGGTGTGAAATCAAAAGAACCCAAATCATCTTCCAAAATTTTTGATGTTGTTTCAATTGCTTTTTGTGTAGTTGTTAGAGGTTTTATCTTCAAGGTTGGAATTAATTTTTTCAGAGGACTTGGTGTTCCTTTTTCTACTTGTAAGAAACTTTTAGATGCAAGATAAATTTCCACTTTGTACACCTTATTATTGGAAAAATACTTCATTATGTAATGAATATTTGAAGGCATAGCATGCATCTCATGAATCCATTTGATGGAATCCTCAAAAAAAATTCCTAGTTCCATGTTAAACCCTTATTGCATTTGGATATAGGGTTGGTATCTATGAGAGTTTACAGTGTTCTATTTGGCCATTGACCCCTATTACCTATTGCTAGTTATTTTAATGCATCTTTAGTCATTCATTGTCAACTGGTAACCGATCCTTCAAGCCTAAGTCTGAACCTTTCTATTTTATAAAATTAAGGATATTTGGGCCCTTACATCCTTTGCATTTAGTAACTTAGAATTTTTTGAGTCAATTATTATCCTAGGGAGTCCCCTTCATTAAGAATTACTAATGAACACATGCTTAAAATTTTCACTTAAATCCTAATAGTGCTCATAGTTGTATCGCTCATCATTGATTTATTCATTGGTTTACACCTTGAATTAGCGATTAGCGATGGATTGACATTGTCCCTTTGATATCACTCATCGCTAATGGAATTTGAGCCTTCAAAATTGTAATAGCAATGAGTGATTCCTCTGGCTTTATTTCCTTATTGCTCATCATGGATGGCCATAAAAAGATAAACTTGGAAAAATGATGAGCGATCTGATGTGATTTCTTGTATATCATTTTATCATGGATATGTTTTGAATGTAAAGTCTCACATCAATGATACGTAATGGACCTTACAATAGTTGTAAATCTTCTCATCACTAATTGCTTACAAAATATATGAGGAGAATTGGTGATGAACAAAGGCCCTATGTTATAACTTCATCACTCAACGCGGATTTGTTTTAGAGCTTGATTTTTGAGTTAGCGATAAGTGATGGATGTCCTCTAAAGGGTTTTTTCTTTCGCTGATGTGATATGATCCTATGAGTGATTTCTTTTATGAAAAAAAATTATGTAGGTTGTACGTGTACAATACTAGTCACAGATAGAAGCCTTAGTACAAGGTTTGAATTAGCGATGTGTGATTGAGGGATGAATGTGACCAAAGGTCAACTGATAGAACCAGGGGTAGAGATCATCGCCGGGATGTTTACATCACTAATAGAGTAGGGGAATGATAAAGTAAACCAGCGACAAGTGATGGTTACCACATGGAAAGGGGCAACGTGCCAGGATCCCAGGGATTTCATATAAAGCAAAAGGAAAGCATCGAGAGGAATGGAGATTCGTTGATAAAGTTTTTAAAGCAGGATGATTAAATGGACTGAAGATCATTGCATGAATAACTTCATCACTAATTGTACCCTAGAAATTTGGGAAGGATCAATGATGAAGCGATGAAGTGTATAAGGAAATTTTCTCTTCAAGAAGAACTAATCTTGTGTACTTCGCCGCTATTAATGAATGCACGAATTATGTTGGCAATACATGCTAATTGACAGATCACAACACCTAAGTTTTCATCATTGTTTTCTATGAGAAATTTGCTAAGGACATAAAAAAATAAGGCTCATTTCACCATGGATTAAGTTTTAAATTCTTTAAAATCAACTACTCAGATTCAACACCAAGCTGTAATTTATCAAACTCACTCGCGTGAAGATCTTTTGAATCATTGATTTTGTATGCTTCAAGCTACCTATTTAATGCAGATTACTTGATTGGTCTTGCTTGTCATACTTCATTTTTCAATGAATGAGGGTCAAGGACTAATAAATAAATGTTTAGGATTTGAATTCTCCTAAAGAATGTGTATACATTCTTGTCCTAGACAAGTAGGTTTTCCATGATGATCCAAGAGTCTGAGAAGCTAATTTTATTTGAGTCTGAGGAAGATCTTGAGAATAAAAGTGGAATACATAGAGCTCCTAATATTCCAAAAGGAAGAATAGGATTTGGTAAATTCAAGAAGTATAATACCAAGGAAAATTACCATCCACGAGATCAGATAGTTTCAGAAGTAGTCAAACGTAGAGAGAAGAGGATAATGAAATATAAAAAGAAGGAAAGGAGAGAGAGTGGGAACTATAAGGCCTATTTGAAGGAGTGAAATTCTCCAAGTGAGTTTTCTGATAACCCTTCAAGCGGTGAGGGTGACACTAATCCATAGGGTGATTATTATCCCCTCTCCCTAGTACTACTGGAAAATTTTGACAAGGAGGTGGTGACAGTTTCTCCAGTCCCACCATGAGCAAAACATGGGTGAATATCCTCTGAGGTCGATGACTCAAAGTGATGATTGCACCCTATTTTTTTTATGAAACCATGATTTTTATTGGTGATTTTTTCAACAAAACTGAACAATCCTCTAAGAAGTAGCCAAATCCTATGATGAAGAACTACTAGGTTAGTGGCGAACACAATGATCATAGGACTTTAAGGTCTGTACTCCTTCACTTCAGGCTCTCTGAAACCTAGGAGGGTAATCCCAATTGCATTTTCATGCAATATAATCAACTAGTAACACATTTATACATAGATTAATTCCTATTTATGGAAAATAAAATCAATTTCACTAAAGATTTGGCAGATTTTCAAGTGAAGGATTAGCTATTTGCTAGGAATTGGGGTTAATTCCACTTCTACTACACTTGGAAATATTTTTTAATTGAGTATTGTCTTCTCATAAGTCTAGGGCAAGAAACACTATCTCTTCATCTTATGCAAGATTTTCTAACAAAATGACCAGTGTCTCATCAATTGGAGCAACGGATTCAAGTATACAAGAGGACCAGTAATTTACAAATTACTCACTTAAGGAAGAAATGGACTATTTTTGTATTGCTTTGTGTTTATGAAAATTCATTGTGCAAGAAACATCTACTTCTTAGAAATCCTAATCCATTCCTTACAAAATTTATAACCCTATTCAAGCATTTTAATTAATTCCTTGAATTAAAGCTAAAAACATAGTAATACATTCAAATGAAATATTTGAAGACAACCAATAACACCATTAGTATTTTTCATTCATAACTTCATAATGAACATACATAGGAGAGTATCAGCTTCTTGACTGATATTTGTTTCGATATCAATAATTTCTATAAAACTCATTTAAGATCATTACATACATGACTTCTTATCCAAGACAAACTACTAGCCTACATCAGTATTCTATTTTATCTATCTCTTCTGAAATTAGCTTTTACCTAGAACCTTATTAAGACTTTAGACTCTAACTTGTGTAATAAGCCTTGAAATCCCTTTTATAGAATAAGGGAAAAACAAGCATTAGGCTTAATTACACTTACATTTCATTTCATTTGCACTAGAATTTGAAATATTTTGAGTTTTTTACATGTAACCATCTAAGGAAAATGGAAGATTAAAAGACCATGTGCCACATTCCTTGAATGAAGACACGCTAGCTCATCTAAAGATAGAGTTTGTTGTAACTGTGTTGAATCCTCATCCTGTTTGACCAGAGAAGATTCTCCAATAGCAGCTTCAACACAAACTTGTATATTATTTGCAAACAACATAGACACCACCAAGTTTAACTAGCCTCGTACTTCTCCTACATACCAGCCCAAAAATATTCCACCTCGGCCACTAAAAACAAAATCATGAGTGTATAAAGGGCATGGTTTCATCAAAACAAAATAAGATTACAAATCATACAATGAGTCGTCAACCTCGGGGATGTTTTAGCATGTTTTCGTGGTGGGACTAAACATCACCACCTCCTTATCAGAATTTGTTGATAGTACTATGGAGATGGGATAATAATCACCCTTTGGATTAGTGTCACCGTCACCGTCTAAAGGGTTATTAGAGACCACACATTGAGAATTTCACTCCTTCGGATAGGCCTTATACTACTCATTCTCTCTCCTTGTCTTCTTTTTATATTTCACCATCATCTTCTCTCTGCATTTGATTAGTTCTTCTGAAACTATCTGCTCTTGTGGATGGTAATTTTCCTTGGTATTATACTTCTTGAATTTCCCAAATCCTATTCTTCCTTTTGGTGTATCGGGAGCTCCATGTATTCCAATTTTATTCTCAAAATATTCATCACACTCAAATAAAATCAACTTCTCAAACTCTTAGATCATCATGGTAGACCTATTTTCCTAGGACAACAATGTCTACACATTCCTCAGGAGAATTCAACTCCCACACATTTCTTTATTAGCCCTCAACCCTCATTCATTTCAAAATGAATTATGACAAGGAAGATCAATCAAGTAATATAAATTAAATAGGTAGTTTGAAGCATTCAAAATCAATGATTTGAAAGCTCTTCACATGTGTGAGTTTGATAAATTATAGGTTGGTGTTGAATCTAAGACAATTTTAAAGCATTAAAACTTAATCCATGGTGATATGAGCCTTGTTTTTTTTATGTCCTTAGAAACTTTCTCATAGAAAAAACAATGTCATCTCAAGTGTTGTGATCTATCAATCATCATGTATCACCAACATGATCTGTGCATTCATTAATATCAGTGAAGTACACAAGATTAGTTCTTCTTGAAGAGAAACTTTCCTTATACACTTCAACGCTTCATCGTTGATCCTTCCCAAATTTATAGGGTACAATTATCGATGAATTTATTCATGCAATGATCTTCAGTCCATTGGATCATCCTACTTTAAAAACCTTATCAATGGCACTCCAGTCCTCTCACTACTTTACTCTTTTCTTTATGTGGAATCCTCGGGATCCTACCACATTGCCCCTTTCCATGTGGTAACCATCACTTGTCACCAGTTTACTTTATCATTCCCCCACTCTATCAGTGATGTAAACATCTCGGCCATGATATCTAGCCCCTAGTTCTATAGCCTAACCTTTTATCACATTTGTCCTATTATGCCTTACATAACCACCCCATTTTACTTTGGAACAAAATGGATCCCTCTTTGAGTTGATTTGTCTCTGGTTTTTGTTTGGGTCTTAGGAGTAGTTTTTTTTCCTCCTAAATCTTTCTTTCTTGTTGCTCTATCAAAAGCAGAGACTGAACCAAACTAGACTCTGAACTTTTCCAAAGTTCCTAGTTCAGATTCTTTTCTGACTTTGGGTCCACCTCCTCTTCCATGTTTCTTTTCATTGTCTATCGGTTTGTCTTGCACTCTCGAGTTTGTTTTCTCCCTTGAGTTGTTTGATGTCTTCCTTGTGTTTTTTTTCTCAAGTGGAAGTGAAACTTTCTAAAATTCCAAATCATGTTCCTGCTCTGATTTCAACTCTGCTCATTTGCTTTGTCTACTTATTTCGTTGGCAATTGGGTTGGGCCCGATTTTCATTCAGGTCGAGCTTCCCTTTGTGTTTGTGTGTCTTTGTTTCATTTCCTAATTTTTGGTCAAAAGCAAAACCGGAATCAGAACTAAACTATGAACTTTGTGAAAGATCCTAGTTTCAATTTATTTTCCTATTCCGCCCCATTGTTTTTTTTTCTTCATTTTTTTCCTTGACTGAGTTGGAGTTAGGTTTGGAGCTAGGTAAGATTACTTGATACAAATTCTTTATGTTTTCTTGGACCCTAGGTTCATATCAGCCCTCGCAGTATTCCATGAGAATTAACCATCTATTCACATTACATGCATATATTCATATTAATGGCATTAATTCTGACCTCTTTGCAGAATTGATTTTAAATTCCTAATCAAGTTTAACTGGCTCATTATCTTTGTTATTCAATACATTTAAGTGAACAAGAGCTAGAAAAAATTTGAGAGGATTGATTTGATTACGGAGGTGAGATGCAGAGTGAATCTTGATTAGATTTCAGTCTTTCTCAGAGAGCATTTTAAGGTAGGGCTCTTCTCTTTCTTCTTCCCACTTTGCATTTTTTTTTTGTCATTTTGCATGTCATTTTTTTGGTGTATTCATGGAATTTTCTTCTGTGAATTTTTTTCTTCCTTTTTTTTGTCTTGTTCTTCTTTGTTTTTCTTCTTCGTTTTCCTTCTTTTTCATTTTTCTTTTTTAGTTTCTTATCACTTTCATGACAGGTGGGTTGTTTTCATGCCCTAGTTTCTAATTAGGGATTCCATTTTCTATGGTTATCTGTACTCTAAATGTTTGAAATGTGTTTGAAACCCTATTTCATCTTGATCCCATGTTGATTGGATGTGTTCTATGGTGGGTTTGTGTTTCCCTAAATGATTAAATCAACATCTCGAGCAAACTAGGGTTTTCCTGATAAACCTTTACAAAGTGTATTTCCTTAAGTTTAAATTTGGTCCTTGTATGATTGGAAGATGGGGTTAGGCCCTTTTTACTTAGTTTTCCTTGTAAGCCCATGTGACCCAGGTCTTTAAATTCATATGACTGTGTCTTTGAAAAACACCCTCTATTTTGCATAGTGAATTGGCGCGAGCAGACTTTGGAATGAACTTGTATTGAAGTTGTTTCCATTAGGATTAGTTCCTAAAATGATTCCACTTTAGGTCATTGCAGTGTTTTTTTTTTATACTTGTCCTTTACTAGAACCAAAACCGAAATGAAGATCAAACAAGGAACTAGCAATTAGAACTGATTCAGTTATGTTTCTTATTCTGATCCCAGTTTTGCTCTAGTCCCGGTCCCAGTTTGTTCAGAAATAATGCCTTGTTCCTTATTCTCATATGGATCCACCTCTGATAAGGGTTGAATTTTGGTTAATTGTAAATAATGTTTCAAAGAGATGGAGGTGGGTATTGACTGATGTATTGATTTCTATGTTTTTTTTGTTCCTCTAATACAGGAGTTTATTGTAGAGTGAGGGAAATGTCAGGAGCATCAGAAGAGGCTTCTCAAAGGAGCCAACCAATAGAGACTTCTAGGCAAGGAGCCAAACAAAAGAATATTAAGGTGGAACAACTCCCATATACTCTGAGATGTAAACATAATGAGGTTACCCTCACAGCTAGTAGGGTAGATTCTAATTGGGAAGATATTACTAACACCGATTTGGGCCCTTAAAAATATGAGGAATTGTATGAGGAGACAATCAATAAGGAGGAGGTCATAGGAAGAACTAAAAGAATTTTTCAATTAGGTTTGGCCCATGTTGCACTCTTCCCCTTGTCTTCCTAGTGTCCATAGTTGATCCTTGTAGCAGCTGAAGCATACAATCCTACTACTAGGCAATGTGTGGATGTGAAGGGAAATGTTATCATTGATCTAACACTGCAAATGATCAGATTCATGTTTAATGTACCTATTCCCCAGAATCCTAGGTAACTATATGAAGCATAAGCATTGAATCTCTATACTGATAAGAAGGAAGTGAGTAGAAATCATATGAATAAAACTTGGATGAGGGTAGAAAAGAAGTCTCTTGCTAAGCTTCCTAATCAGCCTAAAAGGTTAGACTTCTACAAGGAGGTTGGGAACATAATAATGATTCTCTCTAGGGTGTTTGGAAAGAGAGATGCCTCTCAATTTAAAGAATGGATGTTTCCATTTATCTAGACTATCTTGTATGGAAAATAATAGTTTGAATTGTCTATGGTGGTGTCTAAGAGAATTCATAATCAAATGTTGAGAGTGAGAGAAACCAAGAGTTTCTTTATGACTTCTTATGTACTCTATGCAACTGCCAGGATGGGAATTATTCCTAGATTGAATGCAGTGGGCATATTAGGAGAGGTCCAAGAGAAAAATAAAGTATGGAACCACTATGACCAGCTTACTTTACAAACCTTGGAGTCACATTACAAGATGGTTAATGATGCATTTTTGTATGTCATCATTAATAGGTTAACAGGAGATGTTGGTTATAGACTGAGTAGGGAGGCTATTGATTTTATTGCAAAATGGGGACATTGGTATATCCAATACCCCAAATTTACCTATTTCAAATAATATGGTTTTGATGGCCACCCCCACCTACTACCTAGGTGTTGTACCAATACAATTATATTGATGAAATTTGTATATCAAGCTTTGAGGATTAACTTTAAATTTGGAAAGAAGCACAAGACTGGTTGTAATAAGTTTCCTATGAAATTGGGTGAGTATAGTTGTCCACACATTGTGGCAGCTAAAGTAGTCTGTGATGAATTTTTTTATTTAAAATTAGGTTTATACACTTTTAGGCTACATTTGGATCCTAAACACAAGATGCAAGCTTTGCTCCCTAGTGTCTTTGATAAGCATTTTAATCTATTGGAGTATTTTTGGATAGATCTCCAGGATGAATATGATCTTAGGAGAAGGAATTATGAGAGATTATCTATCCCACTCATGGTGTAGTATGGGATCAAGGAGGACATTCCAGAGACATTGTCTGATGATGGGGTAATTTTGGATCCCCAATATGAAGTAGATAAGATAGGCACTAAAGATGTAGACCCAGTTGATTGGAATGTCGAGGAATCAATTGATATAAAACAAATTGCAAGGTTGGTGTTGGATAGGAGAATTCAATGGGTTATTTTGAGGGTTAACCAGCCAAAAGCTCAAACATCCATAAAGAGGAAGGTTGTTGGAACCACCCAATATAGAAGGACAAAGAGAAGAATACCTCCAAAGCAGCCTTTAGAATTTTTTCCTCCTAATTCAAGGGAGGAAGATATAGCTCAAGATCCTCCTCAGGTGCAAGAAGGAGAAGCCATTGTAGAAGTTGGTGCCTCCACATCTCTTGCAGGAGAAGCATCTACTCAACCCCTTGTTGAAGGACAACCAAGTGAGGGAATTCTTATGGGGACTCTCCATCAAGAAGTTGAGTTGTTAAAAGAGGAGCCTAAAATAGAAATACATTATATTGCAACAGATTCTAAGGCTACCCCATCTAATAAAGAAACTCATGCAGTAGCTTCCCATGATGTAACATCTAATGCAAAAACAAAGTATGTGTTAATAGAGGAAGATCAATGGAAACTCTCTAAGGATGATAAAGGGGAAGCTTATGCTAAGGCTCAAGATGAGGATTTAGATCAACAGAAAGAAGCAGATGTGTAGGCTCAAGCTGAGGCACTAGCTAGGCAATAGGATATTGATGCTAAGGCACAATCTAATGCATTAAAATAGAAGGAACTAGAGGATAAAGTTAAGGCTAATGGATTGGCTTAGCAACAGAAACAAAAGGAGCAAGAGCTTAGACTGAAAGAGGAAAGGGAGAAATTGTATTTACAATAGAAGATCCATGATTTAGAGGAGGAAAGGGCCAAGCAGAGAAGAGAAAAAGAAGCTTTTGAGGCCAAATTCAAGGCTACAGAAGAATCTCATAGGAAGAAAGAAGAACAAGAGTGTCTATAAAGAGAAAAGGAGGTTGTAGAGCTTGCTCTATATGAGAAGAAGTCTAAAGAAGCCTGGGATTATGTTAAGAAATTAGAAGAGGAAAGAGACCAATTGTTAGTGGAGAAAATATTGGAAGAGGAACATCTAAAGCAGGAGTTGGAGGATAAAAGACTGCAAGAACAAAAGGATAAGGAAGAGGCCAAGAAGCTTGCACAAGAAGAGGCATAGAAGGAGATATAGATTGTGCAAGAGGTTGACTCTCAGCCTAAAAATACCATACTGCAACCTTTATCCTCTATTTTTGTTGCTTCTTTTTCAACATAGATAGTTACTACTCCCACTGCTCCTACTTGGTTAACACTTGACTTCAAGAGAAAGCAAATTGTTCAACCACATCCTTTAAACTGGGATGAAATGATGAAGTAAATTGAAAAGGAGAGGCCTAAAAAGAAGTACAGCTTTCTTCACTCCACCAAGCTTATAGACATAGGATAAATCATTGTCGAGTGTACAATACCAATGGTGGATAAGAACCGGGATGATATGCAGATGACTGATTATCAATTGGGTACAGTAAATTTGGGAAGGCCTACAAGAAATCAGCAGATGCATTTGACTGATATTGTGGCTTCCTCTACTAAGTCCAAGATTATCATAGATAAAAAAAGGAAAGATGAGCTTAAGGCTCAACTGGATCAATTGCATAAGTTTTTGAAGGATGTCTCAACTCTAATTTCTCAAAAAGTTGTTGCTCCTAAATCTCCAATTTTACTAACAAAGAAGGAAGCAAATGATTTGGTGCAAATGAGGAGCAAAGTGGGAATGATGGAAAAATGGTTTGAAAAGCTCAATCAAGAGGTTAATGATGTTCTTGTTGATAGTTTTAAGATTCACAAGGCAACACTTGAGTTAGCAGGGGTTTAGACCAGCACACCAAAGATCTAGATAAGAAAGATGAGGAATATAAGGAACATGCTAAAAGGCTTAAGGATATTAGCCAGGTGCCTCAGTCGACTCTACTTGAGCAGTCAATCCTTGAAGAGGATAATGTTGATTTTATTGAGAATACTATAAAGATAGTAGGATACAAATCCAAATCTATTTGAGAGAATAAAAGTGAGATTCAAGAGGTTACTAAAGATTTGAATCAACAGATGGAATAATTAGAGGCAATTGTGGCTATTTTAGTCAATCTAGATACCTCAGTTAAGGATGGTCTTTCTTTAGATAAGATAAGGCAGAAATCGAGTGGAAGATTTGAAGAGGCAATGCAGAAAGGAGATTATGAAGATGACTTGTTATTGGATAGGTTCATGGACATCAGAGAAGAAGTGAAGGCTGCTAAAAGGGAAATAATTAAATTAAAGGAAGTACATGGATTGGTTTTATCATAATTAAAAAGAATTAAATTTGAAGATGATTGGTTGGATGGGTTTGATTCTAATGTCCTTCAACAAGTGTTTTCCAATTATAATGAGTATATCCTTGAGCATGTAATGCAAAAGTGAGTTGGCTCTATTCACTAGACACAACATCTCCTCTCATCTTTTGTAGGGCTTTGATGTGGAATCAACTCCACTTCCCTCTCTTAGTTCCACCTTCTTCTTTGGATTTCAAATTATGTGCACTATTGTACTCCATCCTTCTAGCTCAAGATGAGCATTCTATCTTTTGTTCAATTCTAGCTCTTAATGGGTGGATCTAAATTAATGATTGATAGGAACTTGTGCATGTGGCATCTATGTGTACTATTAGGTCTTATTTTGTAAGGGTCGGATAATTGAAGAAAGATAAGCCACCTGATGATAGCAAGAGAGATTAGTTCTAGGATTGTAATTTTTCTTAGCAGAAATACTTTAAAGTTTGATTGAACTTGGTTATATGTTACAATTTTACACATTTTTGTATGTCGTTAAGATTGTACCTATTTTGATAAGGTTAATGATGCATGATCAATCTATATACCAGTGATTTTTTGTGCCTAAATTCTTTCTATTAGATGAGAATCAATAGAAGAAACCAGATTCAAGATTATCTCATTAGGTTATCTACGAATGAAGTTACTATTATATTATTTGATTTGTATTTGATGATAAGTGAATGATCTATTTTGAAGTAAGTTTTAGTGAATGGGTATGGTATTGAATTATAACTATCGATTTATGAAGTAGCATAGTTTATTCTATGGATTTCATCTTTGTTGTGGTTGTGGTTAGGTGAGTAAACACTCATTATTGACATGCATGTTTGTACATTAAGAACTTTCATTCACGTTCTTCTATTTTAAGACTCCAATCCATCTTTTTATCTTTATTTAAACCCCCCCAAAACGTAGCTTAGTTGATTTCATGTAGTTATGTTCCTTATTACTAGAAAAGGCCCCTTGCACATTATAGTTATATTGACCATTGAGCGATATCAACATAATTGAAAACCAATTACCAAGACCTTGGGAGTTAGATTACCATGTGTTGTCTTTCTTTTTTAGGAGAAATAGAATAGTAATATTATGTTTAATGTTGTTGTGCTATTTTTACTCTCAACACAATTGGTGCTAGAAGGAGGGATTGAGGAACAAACAGGCTTGAATCAAGTCATTCTCACCAAATAGGTATGAGAGAGTTCTTAGGTCTACTCAAAATCTAGAACCATTGGTCAAACTTCAAACCCCTTTCAGGTATAGGCCCCAAGCTTGTAGAGTTTTGATTCCACCATTATCACCACCACTCACCCCACCTGAGTTTCCATCAAACCCACCTACACCACCTCACTATCCAAACTCACTCATTCCACAATCTGCTCAACTTGTATCACCTCTAAGACCCATGGCATTCTTTGTCAATAATCCCTCACTACTAGGGACTATCGTTGGGAGAATACATGATCTCCCCAAGAACCCTAAGATGTTTTGTCCAAAGTATATGCATGGAGAATCCAGTAGTATTGAGGAGCACATATAGGAATTTAAAGATGCCTATACTCGTGCTCAAGTGGCCCATCATGATGTTGTGTGCAGATTTTTCCCCTATGCGTTGGAAGACATGGCATACAACCGGTATCTAAACCTACCCCAAGGGTCAATTCTAAGTTGGACAGACTTGGAAAATTCCTTTATTAATTAGTTTTGGGTCTATGTAGACCCTACTATTCTCTAACACCAATTTCCCACAATAAGAAAAGAGCATCATGAACCACTACCCTTATTCAATACAAGGTTCTAGAGAATGTATCGAAGGTTACAAGATCCTTACTTGGTTGCTAAGAACATTTCTATTTTGGTGTACTTAATTGCTGTGGATCCTTTGATTGGCCTATTCTTGAAGAGGACATATCAACCAGCTGAAATTGATTCTTTGGCTAAAGTATATCACCTAGCCATCCAGTTGCAACAATAGATAAGTTTGCAATCCGGGAGTCTAGGAGGAATTCTTCTTCCTATAGGATACCAAATGCCCAATCTGCCCCCTTTATTCAATACGGTCCCAGGGATGTCCTATTCCCAATATGGACCTATGTCTAAATTCCAAGCTTCACCTCCCCTACCATTCTTCACCAATGGTCCCCAAGACTCCTCCCAACAAACTCAAAATTACCAAAATCAAGTGGGAGGATCAAATCATGTTAATCAGCCCTTTGCAGTGAAGACTGTAGAAAGTGAAAAGACTGCAACTGACTAATGAGATGGAGACTCTTAAAAATACTCTATCTCAGATTTCTAACGATATGGCTCAATTGAGACAAAACCATCCTCAAAATCAAAATCAAAACATGCAAAATTAGGGAGGATATTCAAATCAAGGGGGTTACTCTAACCAGAACTCCAACTAGAATTACAACACTAATCAAAATCAGAAGAACTATCAAAATAAAAATTCCTCTAACCAGAATTATAAAAATTAGAATAGAGGATACAATCAAAGGTCTAATAATAATAGATAATGGAACACCAGGCCTAATAATGGGGGAGTCTCCCATAATTACCTGGCAGGTGATGAGAAGCAACACACTACTAATGTAGTAGACCTCAACTTCATGACTAATTGGTGTAGGCTACATGATATTGTGTCCCATTCTGAGGTTAATTGCCCGGATATGGAGAAGATGGTTAAGATAGCTCATGTTGATGTTCCATTACAAGGTGCGTCTAGTAAATTTAGTAGATCTAATGATGCTGCCATGAATTATGAGTTGTTTGAGGAGGAGTCTTCATTTCCTAGTTAGGAAGAGAATGAACCAATGGAAGATGTGTATGATGGCCAAACTTTCCAAACCAAGGGATTCCATTCCCTCAGAAATCAAAATAAGGGGCCATTCACCACGTCTGCTCCTTCTAATAACATGATCCCGTCAAACCAAAATGCAGATAATAACCCACCACCACCAAAGGGGCCATCATATTTTCAGAATAAAGGTACTCCACCTTTCTTTCCTATGTGTGAGGAAAAGAATGATTTAGAATTTGACTTCATTACAGAGATGTAGAGGCAAAAAAATTCAATGTCATTCTTTGATGTTATGAAGTGGTGCCCTTCTCAAAAGGAAGTTTTGTTGAAAGCCTTGGAGGAAGTAGACAAGTCAAAAGGGAAAGGAAAGGTGACTCCCACTAACGAGATGAATGCAACACTCTATAAAGGTAAGACTGGCACTCCACCTTTCCTATTGAGTTTAAGAATTTTTGGAAAGAATCTACATAACTATCTATTAGATTCTAGGGCATCGGGAAATGTCATGCCCTTTTCAATTTGTAAGAAGTTAGGTCCGATTCCACTCTAGACTAACAAAAAAATTATTCAATTAGATAAAACAAAAGTTAATGTGGTAGGAGAGCTCAAAAATATCCATGTATAGACTAGATTTGATCCAAGGATCCAAACTTATATGGATATCCATGTTGTGGATATCCCAAAAACTTGTGGTATGCTCTTGACCAGAGACCTAATGAAAATTCTTGGGGGATATTTTTCTTTGGATTTCTCACACATGTGGCTGCCCTAGAAAGGGGTAACAAGTCAGATTAGAATTGAAAGTGAGCCTAGGCTTAAACACATGATCACTGAGTATGATTTCCCTAATGAGGTAGCCTATTTTGAGACCAAGATAGGAGTTTACAAGTAGGAGGAAATCATGACTTTCTCTATGCTTCATTTTGATGATCTATTGCCTCTAGAACAAACTAACCTGATGACTATAGTTAACCAACAAGTCTTAATCAAAAAGTTGCAAGAGGATAGGCTAGTGTTGGGAAAAGAGGCTCATATATGGATTTTGTTGCTTCCCAATTGGTGTAGGGTCCATTACCAGAATCATTCTGAGTTAACTTATCAACCCTATGTAGATATCTTAAACCATGTCTCCCAGGTTGAAGAAACTTGTGAATGTCAACCCCAAACCTCCACCAATAAATTTCCATTTGAAGCAAAGGATAAACCATCCTAAGAGAAAGTCTTGTTCAAAAATAATTATCTTCAATTAAGGCATCAAGTTCTATGTTCTAACCACAAAGAGACTATGAATCTCAAGAGTTTTCCAAATACATCTACCCTAGATGTTCTCCAATGCCAAAGGCATTGGTGAATAATGTGTTAAATCATGATTCCACCTAAGGAAGTTCAAGAATCAATTCTCGAACAGATTTGAACTAAAAAGAGCCCATGGTAAACTGCCTCCAATTACCTTTTAAAACTCTGATGACTGCCAAGACTAGTCCTGAGTCACACGGTTCCTAGTAAGAAAATACCCATGGTCTCTAAAAGAATAAAATCTCAACTCCAAATCCACTCAGAGTTTGAAATTTGATGGTTCTAAGTCCAAGTCAGGAAGTGGAGTAGGGATAGAATTAACTAACCCAAAGGGGAAAACTTACTTTGCTTCTTATAGGTTACAGTTTGGATGCACCAATAATGTGGCAGAGTATGAAGAACTTGCTCGAGGTTTGATGTTTTCCCATCAGAAAAAAGTCACATCTCTCATGGTTATGGGAGATTCTAAAGTAATTCCCAAGAAGGTTCACAGCCAATATAATTGTCATAATAAAAGATTGGCTGACTACAAAAATAGAGTTTGGAATCTGATTGAGTACTTTGACACTTTTGGAATCACTTTGATTCCTAGGGAACAAAATTAGATTGAAGATGTCTTTGAATGACAGACCATAGATGAATCAGATAGAGATCAGGGAGAATGGGACCCTGAAGGTTGTGATACTGAAGGAATAATGAATTTGAAAAGCAACAGCATTCCCAAGGGGATGGTAGCTTTAGAAAGAATATTTGACTCTGATCCTCGGGCTCGTGAGAGAGTGCCAACTCAAAGTGATGGAGGGAAGTACGAATCAATTAATTTGGCTGATTCATGTCCCAAAAGAAATTTTTTTATAGGCAAGACTTGCCCTGAGGAGATCAGAAATGAAATAGTTAAGGTGTTAAAAGAAGACATTGCAGCAATTGCTTGGAGTTATGAAGATTTAAAGACTTTTGACACCTCTGTGATCACGCACACAATACCTCTGAAGCCAGAAGCGAAGCCCTTTCGTCAAAAGCAGCGCCGGGCGAATGCTTTGATTGAGCCATTAATACAGAAGGAAGTGCAAAAGCTTTTGTCAACAAGAATCATCTTCCTAGTACAACACTCCACTTGGGACGCCAATTTAGTTCCAGTACATAAGAAAAGTGAGGAGATCAGACTGTGTGTTGACTTCAAGAACCTAAACAAAGCCTCTGAGAAGGATAACTATCCACTTCCTTCTATTGATGAGGTATTACAAACTATCAACGGATCTCAAATGATTCCATTCTTGGATGGCTATTATGGGTATAACCAAGTGTTGGTCAGCCATGAGGACAGAATGAAGACTGCCTTCACTACTAAGTGGGGGACATTTGCCTATTGCAGAATACCATTTGGACTATTCAATGCTGGAGCTACATTATAGCGTGCAATGGACGTAGCATTTAAGGATCTGATAGGTAAGTGTATCATAATCTATGTAGATGACTTAACTATTTTCTCTAAAAACAAGAAGGACCATGCTGCTGATTTAACAAAAGTCCTTAAGAGATGTATCAGCTATGGAGTATCCCTAAATCCCAAGAAATGTGTCTTTGGAGTTTTTGAAGGGAAACTTTTAGGGCATGTGATATCAGAAAGGGGAATATCCATAGACCCTGATAGAGTTGAGGCTATCTTGAAACTAACCATGCCAGGTAGTAAAAAGGAGATGAGATCCTTCTTTGGAAGGATTAATTTTGTAAGAAAGTTTATAATGGGATTTGCAGAAATTGTGAAACCACTTAATGAGATGATAAGGAAAGATGCAAAAGTGGAATGGAGCAACGAGGCTAAATCTGCTTTCACACAGATTAAACAATCAATATATGAGGCACCGGTCTTGACCAACCCAGATTATTTAAAGCCTTTCTATATTTATTCCTTCGCATCTAACCATTCATGTGCAGCTGTCTTAACTCAAAGAAGAGAAGAGGGAGATGAAAGGCCAATTGCTTTCATGAGCTCCCCGTTCAAAAATGCAGAGGTCAAGTACCCACCTCTTGAGAAGCAGGCCTTTGCATTAGTCCGAGCAGTAAAGAAATTCAAACATTACATTCTCAGGAGCTAGGTTGTTACCATAGTTCCTGAACCAGCTGTCAAATCTTTACTTATGCAGAGTGAGTTAGGGGAGAGAAGAGGAAAATGGATGGCTATTTTGCAAGAATTTGATCTAGAGATCCATCCAATGAAGCTTGTCTGAGGACAGGGTTTGTCAAAAGCTATGGCAAATGTTGACAGGAATATCACTTGTCAGCAGTATACCGTGCATTCTTTCACAAAGAATCCATGGTACACGGATTTGATTTTTCTTCTACTCAACAACAGATGCCCAGAAGGAATGAATGCAACTCACAGGAGAGCACTTAGGATGAAGAGTGCTCATTTCATGCTCAAAGGAGGTGCCTTATATTGAAGAAATTATGGAGTTTATCTAAGATGTTTAGATCAGCAAGAAGCTAAGCATGCTATTGTTGAATTTCATGGGAGATATGGTACAAGGCATGGATCTACAAATTCCTTGGCTCATCAAATTCTCAGGTCAAGATACTATTGGCCCCACGTGTTCAGGGATGCACATCAACATGTCAGGACATGTCATATTTGTCAGACCTTTGCACCAAAAGAACATAATCCAGCAATGCCATTACAACCTATTTATGAGGTAAGACCATTTGCCCAGTGGGCTCTGGATTTTGTAGGGGTAATTAATCCAAACTCTTTTACAAGGCACAAATTCATCTTAACAGCTACGAACTACTGCACTCGTTGGGCTGAGGCTCAACCATGTAAGAACAACACCATGGAGGTGGTTATCAGATTTCTTAATGATAACATTATCACCAGGTTTGGAGTACCCTTTGCCCTGGTGTGTGATAATGGCCCCACTTTCTCATCTGCTGAATTTATACAATGGGCCTATGAGCATAAAATCATTTTGAAGTATTCATCCAATTATTACCCACAGGGAAATGGGGTAGCAGAGTCTACCAATAAGAACCTGTTGGAGGTAATAAAGAAATTGTTAGTAAACAATCCTAGAGACCGGCATACCCAATTGAGATTTGCCTTATAGGAAAATCGAACCCGTATTATGGTTGCTCTAGGAAATTCTCTGTTTAAATTAGTCTATGGCCAAGAGTCGGTTTTCCCCATACATTTGCAAATACCTGTTCTCAGGTTTATGCAGGAGTTTTATTCAAAGGATGATCCGATTGAGGTAAGGCTAAACAATTTTTTAAACATGGAAGAACAGAGAGACGTTGCTCTACAGCAATTCTTCAAACATCAGGTTGTTGTCAAACGTTGGTTTGACAAAAGAGCTAAGATTAAGACATTCATGATATCAGATCTGGTGTTGTTGTGGGATAAGGCTAAAGAGAAAAAGGGTGATCACCAGAAATTTGATAGACTCTGGCTGGGTCCATATCAAATAGCGGAGATCTTGGGTGAGAACGCTTTTCGCTTGACCACCTTGACGGGGGAACCTGTTCCATTGCTAGTCAATGGACAATTTCTCAAGCATTACTTTGGTTCGTAAAGGTTTGAGTTCTGAATTAATTGTATATATGTATTTTGTGTAATTATCTGTTCTTTGTTTTTGTTGGTTGTTTGCCTGCTTGTTCTTTCTTTCTTTTTGTTTGTTTGTGGTGTTTTGTGTTTGTTTTTGTCTTCTTCTTCTTTAGGGACTCTCTTTTCTTTCCAACTTGAAATATAGGGGTTGTTATTCGGAGTATGCCATAGGCACTAGGAGAGAAATTGATTTAGGCATTTTCAGGCATATTTGTTGAGAGATTTTGTTCTAAAACTTATGTCTTATGGTCATTTTAGCATTAGTTTGAAAGCTTATCAAGAGTAAGGTATACTGTAGATAACCTCATGAACTATGATTGAAATTTGTCACAAAAATAGCTAAAACATCTGACTATAAAAGGGACCTATTCATCTCAGGGTGATTATATCTCTAATTCAAGTGAAAAATCTGATTCCCAAAACTGTCATATGGTCCACTGTAGTTCTCAACCCATATTTCAGACTAGTAATGTCTGAGTATTGAGAAACTTATTAAAAGAATTTCCACAAGTGAGGCCTGTAAAAGAAAGCAAAAGAAAACTACTAAAATAAAGGAAAACTCAATACTACATGGGTAATTCAAGTATCTCTATCGGGGCTATGGACGTCTGACTGGCAGTAGAGCAAAGCTTTGAGAGAACTAGAGGTATCTCCGTCGGGGCTGTGGACTCTTGACTGGCAACGAAGCAATGCCCAGGATTTCATTGCACGACAGTTAAAGGGACTCAACCTATGTAGCTTGGATCTTAGATATAGTTGTTTAGGTGTG
>VDFB02056555.1:0-32080 GCA_007258455.2 Sequoia sempervirens | reverse complement strand
ATATACTAATATGACAATGCGATTGCCAGGTTGATATACTCTTTTGTATATCAATTTTATATACATGCTTTATTGCTTTATGATAATAAAAATATACACGTTAACATATATATGTGTGTGTGTGTGTGTGTGTGTGTGTGTGTGTGTGTGTGTGTGTGTATGTGTGTGTTATATACATGGTGATTTCATTCAAACATCATTTTCTTTGAAATTGACTATTTCAAACAATAAATGACATCTGATTATTATGCTTAATACGTTGGCTTTATAGTCGATAATCTAGGGCGACTAAATAGCTGAAACTTGGAAATGAATATGACTGTATTCATAAGCTGATTTATATGTCTTTGTTGTCATTCTTTAATCTGCAATGTGCTTTTTCATTTAAGTCGATATTGAAGAAGTCAACACCTTAATTCTTCTTGGACTTGGTCAAACAACAAACCATGAATAGTTGTGACTATTAAATAGCTGTTGAATGCTCTAAACAATTGATGACTTTGTCAAAATCAAATGAGTTTGTAAGTCTACACTCAACATGGAATAAGTTGATGCAAATTGGGGTGGCAAGCTTTGGTTATTGACTATTTCTCTTCATTGTTAAATCATGCCACCTTTGTGTTTGCTTATCATATAAGTCTGCAATTGTATTTTGTCACATGGAAGTTGATTTATTCTTCAAATTGCTGGCATGAATCGGGTCGATCTGTTGGTAATCAAGTTGATTATTTTCTTACTCCTTCACCACCTTTCTAAAGCTGTGATAGTGGTGTTGCTTTGCATGTTTGTAGCTGTTGAATTTTCATGCCTAGACTATAGGACAACAATTGCTTGTTTGCTATATAAATAACAACAAAGAGTTCTTTGTTTGGGACGCCTCATTCTCACTCTTTTATGCACATCAAATATGCTTTTTAGAGAGATTTCTATCTGCAATATTATGATCAAATAGTGAGTGAGAGTCTTGATATTTAAGACAGTTTTTTTACTATTTGTTGAGAAGGAGCAATTTCCAACTTGAGAGATAAGAGCTTGTTAGTCTTTGTTGGAAAGAGTTGTTGTTCTAAAGGTGTTGTGATTGCAGCTAGTCAAATTGGGAAGCTATAAATAGGCATGGGAATATTCTACTTCTTATTCTTATTTTGAATGTGCTATGTCTTGATTGATTGAGTTAGTCAAGTTAGTAGATAGAAGTAATGTTCAATTTGAAAGAAAAGTAGAATCTATACGCTTTGTTTGTATATTGTTTGTAAGTACTCCATGATAGGAGAGACTATTTGTCTTGGATATTATTATACTAGACATGTGTAGTCATGGGAAAGAGGTTATTTTTATCATATGTATTGTTATTATACTAGATATGATCAAACCATAGACAAGCTTAGATCAATACTAGACAGTTATTTATGCTAGATGGCTAGTAGGTTACTCCTGGGAATATTGTCTAGTGAAGGGAGGGAAATTGTACTATGCTTATTGAGTTGTGTTACCTTAGGTTGTATTTGAAAGATAGGTTATCCTGGGGAGTAGCTTTCCCATGGAGAAGGATTTCCTAGGCATACATATAATGGCCTTAATTCAAAATGAGCTTTCCATAGTGTAGGTGAATGCAAGACCTTCACTCAAAGTACTTGTGATATCACAATATTTAACCTATTCTAAGTAATTAAAATGTAATGGAAAACATAATGAAACACCTCAAGATTAGCCTAAGGAATTTGTAAATGCAAAGAGGAAAGTGTTAAATGAAGACAAATAGATATACCTTCCTTCTTGCAGCTGAAACTCCTTGGTTGGCCCTTGATTTGGATTGATTTGTATGCTCCTTGATGGATCTTGATGTGGCTAAATGCAAGTCTTGACTATATGCTTGAATGTAGATGCAAATGGATGAAAGTTGATGGCTAGATGAGTGCACAAAATGGCAGCATTTAGTTGCAAAATGGCTAAGTGTTAGAAATGCCTTAGAGGAAGGGGTATTTATAGAGAAACTTGAATTCTCTAGAGAATTCAATGGTTGGGATTTATCCAACAAGGCCAAGATGAAGGGATAAGGTGAGTTGAGGACTCACAAGCCCTCACATCTTGACATGTGGATTGTGAAGTGGATAAAGGTAGGATGATGTGTAGGTGATGTGGAAGAGAGGTACATGATGTGGAGGAAGGACAAGTAACTTCCAAGTACCTTGGGGAGTGAGAAGATTTCTTTAAAAAGGAACTTCTTATCCCTAAGTGGGAGTGAAAATGACACTTGAAGAATTTTGGAATTTCTCAAAAATCTCCATGGGAAAAGAGAAAGAGGTTGGAGAAATAAATGTGTATTAAAAATTCACATTCATAGGAGAATCTAATGGATAAGAGAGGGTCTCCAAAAAGGTGAGAATTGGTCACATGTGCATGAGGTGACATGTCAAACATTCTAGAAGCCTTGGAAAGACAAAATGTGAATTAAAAATTCACATGGGGAGGAGAGAGACATAGGATAAATAAATGAGAATTAAAAATTCTCATGGGAAAGAGGGTCAATGTCCAAAAAGGAAAAATGGAAAGATTGACTAAAAAGTGGTTCCAAAAGTGGTTAATGACTTTGATTAAAGTTGTGCAAATACTTGATTATGATAATTAATGGAGGATTAGAGACAAGTGGAAAATGTAGGAGGATGTGACATTAATCCTTGATTAAGAGGATGCACACCCTAAATATGAATTAATTACATTAATTCAAATTAGAGATGGATTATGGAGGATGTGACAAGGAGGGAGAAAAGAAGAATTTTAAATTGATTTTAATTCAAAAGATTAGAATGACTAAATTAAATAAATTGGTGTATTTATTTAATTTAGAGAGGACAAAGGCACCAGATAAATTGTTTAATTATTAAATTAAATACTTTAAGAGTCTTATGTGGAAAGTGTAATATTAATTAAATAAATTAATATTGACAGAATTGATGAATAAAGAGGTAAATTTGATCCTATGAGAGTGATCAAATTTGGGTGTCTATAGTATTGAGTGAGAATACTTTGGCCAAAGTAGTGGGGATGTCTGATAACTCCAATGTGAAGAGTGTGTAAGCCAAGACTCCACTATCAGTTCACCGTGTCTACATAAATGCATGAGGGCTACCTAGTGAGGTTATAAATCCTAGTCATGTTTGATACAACAATAAGTTCAGAGTGGTATGTCGTACGAGGTTACCCAACCAATTCCTTCGTCGAAGGGTAGGTCACATATGAGTTTGTGGTTGGTAGAAAAGTACTTGAGTGATGCTTCTCCTCCTCAGTAGGTGATAGAGGACCAAAGTTTTGAAAAGCAGATTCCTGGACCATCTATATCTTATGTCATGAAGCTCATTGGAGTTATGTATGTAGTTTATAATTTCTTGGTAAATGTACTTTGTGAAGTATTGTAATGGAGTGGAAATTCTTATTGCATGTTGTATAACATATATTTTCAATAAAGAAAAGGAATTTTTTTATTGCAATGGCTTCCTTCATGGTTTTTATTTACTTGCATAGTAAAACTGAGGAAATTTACTGCATTGAACATTTGGCATATTACACCTTTATTTACCATGACAAATTACTTCATGAAGTGGACCTAGAAGCTATCCCTCCTTACATTCCACAACAACTGATGCAATATGTTGTTTAAATATATTGGAACAAATTATTTCTCACTTTGGTCTTCCTTCTGCATTAGTTTCAGACAATAGAATTCCATTTAAGAACAATGACATGAAGAGATTCTTGGAAACATTTCATATTCAACATTGTTTTTCAACACCATATTACCCACAATCAAATGGTCAAGTAGAATCAACTAACAAGACTCTTGAAAAAATCTTAAGAAAAAAAGTAAGCAACCATAATAAAGATTGGCACACTTAGTTAACTTAGGCATTATGGGCTTATGGTACAAGTATTAGAACATCTACAAGAAACACTCCCTACAACCTTGTCTATGGTGCCGATGCAATAATGCCCTTGGATTTAGAAATTCCTTCATTACGAATCACTCTTAAAGGGCTTATTGATGATAATAATTATAAAGAGAAACATTTGCATCAACTTGACATGCTCAATGAACAGTGTATAAATTATGCTCTTGAGCATCTTCAAGCTTATTCCAAAATAATGCAACGTAGTTATAATGATCATGTCATCCTTCATGCATTTAATAAAGTGACCTAGTGTTGTATGAGAATAAACGTAACGTAAATGCCACCTCGAATGAAAAAGGAAAAATTAGCCCTAATTGGATAGGACCTTATGTAATTGAAGAAAATTATGGGTTTGGTGCCTCTACATTGAAAGAAATGGATGGTAAACCTCTAAAAGAACCTATCAATGCCACACATTTGTGTCGGTAATACACCTAACATTTCTTTGAATAGTACATGTTATTAAAGCAGTGTTGTTAGATTAAGTAGATATTCTTCTATTTTTATATCACATTGCTTCCTTCTTTGACAAATGATCTTGGGGTGTATTAGAATCTAAGGAGATTATTCTTGACTTAGTTTGAATTGCTACTTTAGTCTATATACTATTCAAATTCATCTTGTTTGTTGTGTTATATTAGATCCTTTATATGCATTTAATGTCCTAAAATTAAACCATAAAGTGCATTTAATTTAACATAGCATACTCAATCATAATGTAGCATTTAATGTAAACTTAAGTGTTTTAATTAGATCACATAAACATTAGATCATGGAGACATTTATTAAATATTCTAAGGATTATTTAATAAATCACATTGAAATCTAATTCAACATAAGCTCATAAAGAACAAAATAGAAATTTTCTCATAGATATACCGTAAATAGAGAGTTCAAGTACATATATACACAATGCTAGTGAGGTCTATGGCTGCTAGACCCCTCGGGGCTTGGTGGTGGCATCCATCAAGATACAGTAGAATGCGATCATGATATGCTCATGGATACTTGTATGCCCTCCACCAATCCAACCGCTCTCGCCTCCCAAATGAGTGCCTCGACTCACTCTATCTATTTGATCCCTATTTTCCTGGACCCTAGCTAGCTCCCCCTGTAGCCTCGAGATCTCTGCTCATTTTAGGGCATCCTTTGTTTTGCTGTCAATCAGACCTCAAGATGCTCAAAGTGCTGAAATATCTTCTAGAATTCCATCAGCACGACTGATGGCACTCTTGTATGCCGCACTTAATATTTCTATTGACTTGAAGAGGCCTGCGTGTTGCACTGTGGAAGGTGGGGGTGTGTACTCTGAGAGTGTATAATCCTTTCTATGCAATGGAGGCACTATCTCAGTGGTCATTCACTGGTAGAGCTCACATCACTCTCGTGTGGACCTTGCAAGATAGATATCATAGAAAGGTATCAGTACATAGATCATGGCATATAAATATATAAAGCATATACATAAAGGAAAAAGTGTAATTAAAGAAAAAATATCACATCATCACCTGGATCTCCGGTCTGCAAGTTGGGATATAACCATGTAGCAATGGTCCCCTCCTATGTTGGATGTGTGGATGGCCCACTACTGCTAGCCTCCTCACACTCATGAATGTGGAACTCTGTTGTGGCTGCTGCATATGATCTGATGACTCATGTAGGAGGGACATCTCTCCTCTCAGGGGCAACTAGATCCTCCTCTATCTCATCAGTATCCCCACTCATAGAATGGGTGTCCTCCTCTCCCTCCTCATCTAGAAATATTTCAAGCACTGTATCATCATCATCTTTGTCATTGTCAACCTGCTCATCATCCTTGTCATCTCTGCACCCAAGAAGAGGTCCTACATGGGCCATAGGTTGATGTCTCAGAAAGACATGGGATGGTTGTGCTCTAACCCACCACTAGTCATAAGCTAGTGTGGTTCCTACATCATTAACATCAGAGACTGGGTGCATATAATGGTCCTCGTCCTCTAAATCACTAATGTACACATCCTCAATAGTAAGACAACAAGTGTATCCAGGCCTAGGGGCACTCCATGTTGATCGTAGATACCTAGGTCGAGCCTACAATGGAGCCTGCATATATGTCTGAATTGGCACATGACATGATCATAATAGAAAGGCCTCACTATATAGTCATGTTGCCCTAGAACAAACCGATCTCATTGGAGCCTGACTAGCTCATGTCTATCATCTTCCCATTATGGTATCCTGAGATATGGTCCCCATGAGATATCACCCTCCTCCAATCAATCAAATCTAATGGGCTAGTGAAGAAAGTCTCCCTCCTACCATACCCATCTCAATGGATAATTGCAGGCCCATGGATAGCCCATGGCCGCTATGGTAGAATGAGCTGTGGGTCTAGTGCACATGATATGATCGAGATACCACACGTGTAAGAGTGTACAATGCACTATACTATCAAGCTCCTAGTAGAAAAATCGCCCAGGATCATAAGACAGATGGGCTAGCATACTGTGACCCTAGGCATAAATAGATTGATGCTGCTCCATGTTCTGAATAATGTGAACCAACCCTCCATCTAGGTGGGCTCCTCGTTTTCCTGGAACTAGTGTGAGCACTGTGGTGACAATCATAATCTGCTGAATCAGTGGCATCCGTGTGTGTAGAATCCATCTTAGCTCAATGCAGGGCTTGCTAATCGAATCCTAGATAGGGTGCCCTAGACAATACAATATATCATCCCACATCTCCTCATGTGTGTGCTCATCTGCCGAGTGTACAGTCTCACCCTAGATGAGTAACCGTAGAATGCGATTTATGTCCTCTACTGTAAGTTCTGTCATCTCGATGATAGGTAGATGAAAGGTGTAGGTGTCCACATCCCACCTCTCTACTAAGGCTAGCAACATGGCATCGTGGTACCTCATCGGTGTCATGGTGTTTAAACCCAAAATAATCCTATATCTTGTAGAATATTGATCTCCTCCTCTAATAGCCGTATGAGAGGGTCTCAAAGGAAACATAATTGTTTCCTTCTGAGATGCTGATGAGCTCGAGGAGGGATCTAAAAAATAAAATAAAATAAATAAATCCTAATTATATTCATTAAAATAATTAAAAAGTACACTAAAGTTGCTCTAGGACACTTTACAACCAATTTGGACATGTGCTATTTTTGGATGAGGGGTCTTGGACACTTTAGACAATTTTGGACACTTTGCACCAATGATGGACGTTTTGTGACAAAGATGGACGCTTTGTGACAAAGATGGACGCTTTGTGACAAAGATGGACGCTTTGAGACTATCTTTTCTAGGGTCCTAAAACTACTAAAAAGACATGAAAAAATTACCACAAATGCATCAAAATGAAGAAAAAGTAGTGCAAAATCCACTCACCGTAGGTCAGATTGTGTACCATGCGACCTCATTGTGCAACACATCAAGTCTGGGAGGCCTGTAGGTTCGTTGACTCGACATCCTGGATCACTCTACATCTAGGTAAATTGCAAGAAGGTAAATGTCAAAATGAGATTAAAATTTCATTTTCATTCATATATACCTAGTTTAATTAAAAAGATGTATATTTTGCTTTAGCTATATTTCATTCAAATCAATATATTGGGGGCTTGAGAACTCCGTTTTCGATGCCATTTATTATGTTGGATTCATAATTCCACTCCCGATCTCGTAAACTATCTATCACTATGTGGTATGGTACATGGAAATACCCTATGATAAGACTTAAGTAATTCAATGTGGTTTCATGGCTACCCTGATTCCACCTCCATAAAGCAAGTGCAATCAGTGGGCATACATCTACCCTCAAATTCAATTCTTTGTAGAAGAACTTTTGATAAGAGGATTTTTGAATGACTAACGAATCTATGTTGCAAGATGCAGTTCGTAACATTGTGGTTTTGTAGATAACTACAGTGGGAGCTTCATTCTCCCTAATGAATCCATATGAGTATCCTTTTATAAAGTATGTTAGAATTCCTTGTAGCTTGCATATGCACGTAGTGTCATATGGTCGCTAAAGTGGGGGCTAAATGTAGTGTAGAAAATTGTACCCCTTTCTAGGAGAAAGTACAATTCACACTTATTTGGAACTATTTTGGTGACCTTTTGATTAATGCATTTTAAAAATCCCATTAATAAGCCCCCAATACCCCTTTATCATGTATTCCAAGGCCTATTTTACTTAATTTTATTTAATTCTCGACACCACAACCCACATTGAATAAATTCAATGAATCAAATTAATGCCCATATATTTAAGGAGTCATGATGCTTTAGGTCAGGATCCATTCGCCCATGGGTGAATGGGTCCTCATTAAGTGCCTTGAACTCAAATTTTGATATGTTTTTGGCAGAATTTCAATCTCCCAAATTAAAATTTCACATGTTAGCTTTTGGGATCTGATAATTAGAAAAGTAGATAGAAGCCTATAAAGCTAAGTCTCACTTTCATTTTACACTAGAGAAGAGCAAGACAAGAAGTAAAGAAGAGAAATTCACATGAGATCAAGCATTCAAGAGCAAGAAGAAGCATTCAAAAGTGAAGTCTTGGAGTAGCATTTGAGTTGTTTTTGTATGTCTTCAAGCTCCTTTTGTTATCAGGATCAAGCATTCCCAAAGGATTGATGATAGTTGCCTATAGTGGGTCATAATGGATTCTAGGTTTTGGGGGATGCACAAGAAATTCAAACAAGCCCAATGACTTGTTTCCTAATTGTTTGGACATCTTCTATTATCTATCTACTTTTAGCCTAAGGAAGGTATAATTATATTTATGATTTATTAAGGTCATTAGACATCTCCTAAAGTAGGTCTTCATCATTGTGCATGTTCATTTAGGGATCCTATTCTAACACACTTGAGTAGGGTTTCTTTGCATCATTTATCCTTAACCTTAGACACACTTCAGTTTAGGATTGCACACACATTTCATGTTTCAGATCTATGTTCTTCATCAAGGTTTAATTACCAAACTTGGGGTTTGACCAAGGAAAACTCCTATCCACCGACAAACAATAAACTTGTTTTGTAGATTTTTCCTAAATCCGGATTTGAGAGCAGATATATCAAGTTACTAGAAGGAATTGTAGGTCTCAAGCTTCATTTTCAGATTAAGAGTTTTTTAGAAAAGTCTACCAGGACCCATTATCTCTCTACTTTTAGCCTAAGGAAGGTATAATCAGATTTATGACTTATTAAGGTGATTAGAGATCTCCTAAAGTAGGTCTTCATCATTGTGCATGTTCATTTAGGGATCCTATTCTAACACACTCGAGTAGGGTTTCTTTGCATCATTTATCCTTAATCTTAGACACACTTAAGTTTAGGATTGCACACAAATTTCATGTTTCAAATCTATGTTCTTCATCAAGGTTTAATTACAAAACTTGGGGTTTGACTGAGGCAAACCCCTATCCACCAAAAAACAACATACTTGTTTTGCAAATTTTTCCTAAATCTGGATCTCAGAGTGGAGATATCAAGTTACAAGAAGGAATTGCAGGTCTCAAGCTTCATTTTCAGATTAAGAGTTTTTCAGAAAAGTTTGCTAGGACCCATTCACCCTAGGGAAAATGAGTCTTTGTTCAGCTTGTAGAAACAACTTTTGAAAGGTCCATAACATGTATTCCTCTCAATTTTTCCAGAAACTTTGTTGGTTCCTTTAGTTTTATGCTAAATATATTAGCTCCACTTTATATATCACAATTTGGAGTTGATTTGCTATTTCTAATCTTTATCCCCAAAGTGTTGTTTGGCCTTGATCCCCGTCCTTGAATAAAAAGGGAAATTTGTAGATTCACACTTTGACTTGATTCACCTTGAGGTTGATAGTCATTTCATTGTGTGGATCTCATTTCCTAATGAATTGAGGAAAGATAGGACCACTTTACCCTCTTTGGACCCACTTTTCTATTTTGGGAAACCCTAGGGACACCCCTATTTCCCATCATTTCAATAGGGTTTAGGGTTTAGGGCACAAGATTGATGGTAGGTTTATGGTACATTATAAGGTATAGGGTATATGATTTAGGATTTAAGGTTTAGGGTACAAGTGTATGTCTCTCTTTGTCACTCATTCCCTTGCCTTCTCTATTTATCTTATTCTCTTCTATTTCTCTCTATCCACTTTCCCAAATTTTTAACACTTGGAGAATATCTGCAAAGCTTATTTGGTGAGTGCCAAATTTGGTGAGCACCAAATGGCCTCTAGACTAAAAATGGTAAAAAAGACACTAGAATCGTGATACAAGCCCACATTCCCTACTCTTGTTTGGTTACTGCACTTTGTCTGGAAAGGAAATGCTTTTTCATGGTGTTGACTTCTTCTACCACCATATTTTGTATACTAATATTAATTGGAATTAATATAGTTTTTCATAAGAGTATCTATGTAACTACACAATCCTCCTCTAAGTGTTGGTAATTTACATTTCATGTAATGCAATTAGTTTATTATTTGTCTCTTATATTTACATTGGGATGCACTTTTACCACATAACATGCATATAAAAATATAAAAACAGAACATAAACTAACTATTTTATATACATCAAATGATAAGAGAAAAGGATAGTGCATCCACTATCTATAGATGCAAATAATACAAGCTTGACCATGACATATTTTTGAAACCTATATATTATCATAAGATATTAGGTTGTTGGTTAACTAGGCCATACCTATTGCCAAAGTGTGATATATAACCTTAATCTAAGATGCATTAATCTTAAAAATGAATACTAAGTCACTAACAACATAAAAAGAAGTATAAATCTATTCCTCACTCACCCATATACATATTTACTCATTTCTCAATGCTACAAGTTTGATTTTAGATTTTTTGACCCAATACTAGCTAACACTATATATAAAGTGAACCTTAATCTAACATAATGATGAGGGTACTCCCCTTACAAAACCACACACACACAACTAAACACGAGAGATAAACATAAAAAACCATTAATTTATCACTTATGTATGTTACCTTTCCCCATGATGTTTCTCTTGTTGCAAAAGAATAAAAAATATCCACCACCTATATACCTCCATCTAGAAATGGATTCATGTCTTTTTTCCAAAATGAACAATATCTTGTTACCTATCAAATGCTCAAAAATGTGAACAATCAAGGCAAAGGTTCATGCCTTCATGATCAAGGTATATTGAAGCCCATCCAAATAAAATAAAATCCATGATTGTAGGGCCTTGGTTACGCATCTCAAGGAACTCGGTCAAAAAATGTTGGTAAAAACTATATCCATCCTTTATTGATGTTTAGGCTTGAACCCAATAGACTTTTTTCTGCTTAGACTCTAAAGGTGTCTCTTTTTTTCACCCACCTTATTTGTAAATAATGTATTATTATCTTCTTAGTTATTAAAACTTGATATTTATTTATTTGAAGGTGGACTATAGAAGAGAGATCATAAATATTATTTAAAGCTTTTGTGATACAAGTCAGCAGAGGTAACATTAATTTTTTTTTTTTCTAGTCTTAAAGTACACTTCAACATAAACACAAGATTTTTCAAGATCAATCATATGTTGATTTTTGAATGGCAGAGATTCATATTTTCTCAACAAAAGAAAATTTGTTAGTGTAAATCCCACTTGAGATAAAATCAGAATGGTTTCTTCCCTTAAGGAATGTTGCTAGATGTATCAAATTAATTATTTTGGTTAATTTATTTTTCCAACTAGAAATTGACGTTTGTGTAGTAGCCTCATAAAATAAATTAGGAAATGCTAAAAAGATAAACTCTGCTCTGACTTTTTTTAATTATTAAAATATATGAACTATATACACAAGCTAAGAAAGTCAATTTAGCCACATTTTGATTCAACTATCTCGATGATTGGATCATAAACCTTTTTGACTTGATAAGAATGTTTTCTTTCCACAAGAAAGATAGATATTCAATAGAAAATTTTATTTCTGAGATATAAATTTTCTATTTTCTTCTCCATTTTCATATTCTATGGATACAAAATTCTCTAAAATTATTGTAATTAAAGAAGAAGAAAATATTATAATAAAAGATGATCTTGTGTTTTTGGAAGCTAATATCTAAAAAATAGATTTAACATCAACATTGGTGAAAGTACCCTCACTTCACTATTTATGTGAGGGATGTTTAGTTCATGGATTAATTTATTTCAATCCAGAAAATTCAAACAAATAGAGAACATTGGTATGCTCAGCATGATGCCAAACACACATGACAATGCTACACAAGGTAGTATCAATGTGATTAAGGAGAACTCACAAATCTATAATGAGAAATGATTGTTTAGTCCATTATTTAGAATTTTTTCATCTAATATGTTTCAATTTTACCAGCCTACTAAGTTTACAGGTGCTATGTTAGTGCACATCTCTTTTATGCACAACTTCATACTTTTCTCAACTTGTTAGCGAGTTTGTGTGACCTCCTTGAATCATGTTTGAGGTAGGAGTTACCTACCATGTGCATAAATTAAGTAGGAAATTTTGTTGTGTATGTTCCAATTTTAGCTTGTGTCCAATCTCTCCTCTCAATCTGTTGTATTGATTCCCCTTGAATCTATTGCTCAATGGTTAAGTTACTAATCCTTTGCAGAGATTATGAGTTCATCCTACATTCTTTGCAGTCCTTGTCCCCAGTTAGAACCATTGTTGGCCCCATTTTTAAAGTGTGGAAATTATTGTGTTGAGCAGCTCCTAGTCAAAAAGTTAAAAATACTATATGCAAAATGCAGAAGCATGGACACGGTGTGTGAACTGTTTGGCAAGGTGACTCAGAGAAATTTGATCTTGTGGATTGTGATGATAGCAGATCTGCACAAAATGGGTTTGTTGAAAGGAATCAAAAACTCTTTTCAAATAATAGGTGTAACACCAACTCCACAATGTTTTCCAGCATTATCCCATCTTGTGCCCTAATGGTGCTCTGCAACAAGGTATGAACATCCATCAAAACAATGGAATCCAGTTGATATTCCTAGCTGCGGTTACAAACTTCATCAAAGATGTGTGCCTATCCAAAAGATGTTGATACACAATTGACAAGGAGAATAAGGTGTGCTACTCTTGAGAGAGATGAAGATGTAGGACCATTCTTTAAGTAGTATTCCAGATTTGTGAAGCCAACATATGATGAATTTATATTTCTGTCAAAGAAGTATGCAAATGTTATCATCCCTCATGGAGGAGATAACCATACTGCTATTGATTTGATAGTACAACATATTTAAAAAATCTCAGGGAACATGATTTGTGTAAAATATATCCCGATCTCTATGTTATTAACTCTACTTTTCAGATAAAAGGAATGCAAAAACATTGAACAGAGGCAATGACCTATTGTCAAATCAATTTGTTGAATCTGAGTCATAAGCGCAGACAATTGATAGTAATCACTGCATTGAAGATGAAACACCATAGATGAGGTGTATAAGCTATACAAAATGTTTCAAAGATGTACACATATTAGACTTGTTGAAAATATTTATAAAATTTCAAACAAATGCAATTGGTAGGTGTAAAACTAGATTCAAAGACATTTTACCAATATCCTCACGCTTGTGCCAAAATGGGAGCTTTGTGACAGGGTATGGACATCCATCAAAACATAATGGATAGAGTGATCTTGTTAGATAGTTTAGTTTCAATAGCCAGGTATGCAAAGTGTGGAATCATATACAAAGCATGTGAATTTTTTGATAGAATGCCTCAGAGAAATGTCTATCTCATGGAATGAAATTATAGCAGGATATGCACAAAATGGGTTTTGCAAGAATGTTCTAAAAATATTCATTGCATTATACCAAAGGTAGACAATGTTCATGTAGAGATTACTAGTGATTATCAAATATCCATACCAAAGATGCCAAGTGAGATGGGGTAGAAAGCATCAGAAGATTGATAAAAAAATAGGAAGATGAAGAAAATCCATGATGTAGTTCAAATTTTGACAGGAGAATCAGCTCACTTTTTTAAATTCAGTTTTATTAAAATCTTAAGAAACAAATGACCACGTAATAATATTAAATAAAATAAAAAAAGTGACCATGCAATATATAGCAATGATATTAATAATAGTATGCGTTATCATCCGCTGTAAACATACAGATTACTCATGTCATAATGCTTACATCCAAGTGTACCGCTAAAGCCAATTTTAGTCACCAAATGCCAGGTTGTCTGCATATTACAGTTGTATTCTTGAATGTTATAAATGAAAGCCAAAAAGAGCTCAATAGTCAAAATCTTATAGACCAAAAGTCCAATTGAATTAATGGCTACATGCAATATGTTTCTAATTTAAGATTATCTTGTTTTTCTTATGCCTTTCTAGTCCAACTCCACAAAAATCTCATTACAACACTGAAATTCCTTACGATTACAAGAATCACAAAGTCAGGGCTCCAATGGTATCGATTATGTGTGGGAACTCTGTTTGAGACAAAGTTCTGATGAGAGTCCACTTGTCTTTTTTTCTTGCTTCTCCATGCTCTCCCGGTATTGAAGGCTCAAACAGATAATATACCGCCGCACTTTTCATATCGAATCCAGCAATTAATATCTGAATCTATTGCTTCTGGTTTTGATTGTGTAGACTCTTTTTTCATCAACGTTTCGGATCACACACAGTGAGCCATCATCAGGATGGAGAGTTGAAAAAGATGATAATAGATAAGTTGCAGACAAAGCTTTTATAAAAGAGAGGGGAAGGAGGAGAGATGAGGGGGTAGGGTGAGGCACGCAACACAAGGGAAAGGCTCAAAAAACATAAGACACAAAAAAATAAAACACAATAAAAAAATAAATAAATCAACCTAACACTAAAAACAACTCAAAAAATAAATTGAAATAGCACAGGAATAATAAGATATTATATTCTAAGACTTAAAACAAGCACAAATTAAATACCAAATGAATAAAAATAGAGTTTGATTATATATATATAACATAATAAGGTAAAAAATTGTAAACAATAATATAATCTAAAAAATTATACATATTACATGCAAAAAATAAATCAACATAACTCTAAAAACAACTCAAAAATTAAAAAGGAATAGCATAACAATAATATGATATTATATTCTAAGACATAATACAAGCAAAAATTAAATACCAAATGAGCAAGAAAAGAGGTTGATTATATATATATAATATAAAAAGGTAAAAAAATAAAAAAAATTGAGATCAAAATTGTAATCTAAAATATATACAAATTACATGCAAAAAAACATAACAATAAAACAACTCAAAAAATAAAATAAAATTGCATAAATAATAAAAATATTAAATTCTAAGACTTAGTACAAGTAAAAAATTAAATAGAGGTTGATCATATATGTCATACTAAGGTAAAAATTGTAAACAATAAAATAATCTAAAATAAACATATAACATGCAAAAAATAAACATAATCATAAAACAACTCACAAAAAATAAAATGAAATTGCATAAACAAGAATCAAATAAAATATTCTAAGACTTAATACAAGAAAAAATAATTACCAATTGAATAAAAATAGAGGGTGGATATATATATATATATATATATATATCACAAATGAAAAAAGAGAAAACCAAGAGGACGCACCTCACAGACAAAAAATACCATGGAAATAGAGACACCCCCAAAAGAATTTAAATGAGACACAAAAAATTAGAGAGAGGAATCGAGAAGTGAGAACCAAATTGAGAGGATGCTAGAAAAATAATAAAAGAGAGAAATAATAATCAAATTGAAAAGAAGGAAAAAGATTAAAAATAAAACTAAATATTGCATAAAAAGAAAGACTCACAATATGACAAAAAAGAAGGAAGACAAGCCAAGAAATGTTAAACAAAAAGAGAAAGAATGAAAACAAAATATGTAAATAAATAATAAAAAATAAAAGAAAGCTAAAGTACCTACAAGAGAGATGACTTAAGTTAAAGCTCGGAGAGGAAAGAGCCAAAAAGGAGGGCGAGCGAGCACAAAGTTGGGGAGGGAGCGGGGTGGGGGCGAGGAGCGGGTGAGAGGTCAAGGAAGGGCATTATGGGGGTTTGAAAGGTTGGCAAGAAGAGGTCGCCAGGCGGGGCTAAGACTCCATCCTTCATCCCGATTAAGATTGGTGGGGTGATTGAAAATATGAATGGCCTCTTTAAGCTTCCTCCTGTGGAAATTGTCCTCTTTGCACAAGATTTCGGTGTTTTCAAGACAAATGTGATGTTTGGTTAAAGAAGAGTGCTCAGCAAGGGCGGACTTACTGACTCGATCATGCAAAATATCGGCACAGTGCTCTTTGATTCTAGTGTTGAAAGAGCGCCCCGTTTCACCAATATAAGGGGTGCCACAAGAGCACACTACTTTGTAGACTCCTGAGTAAAGCAAGATATCTCTGGAGTCTTTGAGAGGAGGGATGCAATTTTTTAAAGTGGAAAGGGGTCTGAATGCACAACGAAGGCCTTTTTTGAGAAGGATTTTAGAGATTTTATGAGAGATGCCTTCAACAAACGGCAGAGAGGCATAAGGGAGGGAGGCAGGTTGCGAGGGAACAGAGGTAGAGTTGGAGAGGGAATGAAGTTTAGATTGGCTAAGAGCTTTGGAGATTTGCTTGTTCGTGTAACCATTCAACCTAAAGACCGAGCGAAGATGGTCCAATTCTTGAACAATGTTGTAGCAGACGCTCTCTCCAGAAGACCTCATTTAGGATCACTAACTATGATATCTCGGGAATGGAAGGCATCTGTGATTGCTGAATATGCAAAAAATGATTTCTCAAGCAACATTTTGGAAGGGAAGGTGCAGGAGGAAAATTATAAGGTTGTAGATGAACTCATCTTTTATAAGAATAGGGTATACCTCGTTCCGGGATCAAAAATTAAAGCCACAATTTTGAAAGATTATCATGACAATCCTTTGGTAGGGCATCAAGGGTTCTTCAAAACTTACAAAAAGATTAGAGAAAGATTCTCATGGAAAGGTTTAAAAAGGGATGTACTAAGATATACCAAGGAATGCATGACATGTCAAAGAAATAAAGGTGAGCATATGTTTCCAGCAGGGTTGCTTCAACCCTTACCCATACCCAACCAAAAATGGGAAAGCATTTCCATGGACTTCATAACCGGTTTACCCAAAGTCCAGAACAAAGATTGCATTTATGTAGTAGTGGATCGGTTAACTAAGTATGCTCATTTTATGGCCATATCTTCAGATTTCAAAGCCCCTCAAGTGGCTGACATATTCTTCAAAGAAATTTTTAGATTGCATGGTCTACCCAAGAATATTGTAAGTGATAGAGATAGCCGCTTCCTCAGTTTATTTTGGAAAGAATTGTTCAGATTGGCAGGAACCTCATTGACGCCCAGTACCAGTTATCACCCGCAAACCGATGGGCAAACGGAAATCGTCAACAAATGGTTGGAGGGTTATTTAAGGAACTATGTCTCAGGTCAACAAAAAGGATGGAGCAAATGGTTGCACTTGGGAGAATATTGCTACAACACTACTCATCATATGTCCATCGGCATGAGTCCTTTCCGAGCCTTATATGGATATGAGGCCACTTCCTTTGGAGATTTAATTCATACAGAAAGTCAGGGGTCGGGAGCTAAAGATTTTGCTCAGCAAAATATAGATATTATGAATGAACTTAAGGATAATTTGCGTCAAGCACAAAATCAACAAAAAATGTATGCCGATAAGAAAAGGACAGAACGAACTTTCGAAGTGGGAGACTTAGTCTTCTTGAGACTGCAACCATACAAACAGTCTTCCATCAAAGTCAGTGGTAAAGAAAAACTTAAGCCCCGATTTTTTGGACCTTATAAGGTTTTGAGAAGGATAGGGGAAGTAGCGTACGAACTGGAGCTGCCTTTGCAAAGTAGAATCCATAATGTGTTCCATGTTTCCAGACTCAAGAAAGTATTGGGACAACACATTACTCCCAGTATAGAGTTACCCCCACTAGACCATGAAGGGAAACTAATCCTAGAACCATAACTTGTCCTGGATATGCGCGAAAGAAGATTAAGGAACAGGATTATTCAAAAATACTTGGTTAAGTGGAAAGGACTGCCTACCGAAGATGCTACGTGGGAGGGAGTTGAGATCAAGGATCATCCTAACCTAAAATTACTCCAGGACAAGCAAACTTAGGAAGGGAGGACTGTCATAACCCCCCTTGGTGTAATCACATTTGCTTAATTAATAATTATATAATTCTTGATTATTTATTTTAATATATATTATTGTAAATTATTTTTAGATAGCGGGTATGTATAAGATGTAAATGAAATGTTTATTAATAATAAATTAATAATTGAATTTAATAATCTTTATTTGAATAATGGAAATCATAAAATAATAAAGTCTTTAATATAAATACACTTTATATATATTTCTCTAAACATTTGTAATGTTGAATAAGAACTTAATTAATTCATAAATTTTTGATCGACATTTCTTTTCTCAAACGGCGCTCACGGGATACATCCAAGGGCACGCACTGACGTGTTTTACCACAGATGTTTGCTGGAGACGTGACTGCTCAGGTAGAAGCGACGCCTTGTTGAGAAGATGACTCTCCACTCTACATTTAACCCGTGGTGTTTGCAGCTTGCAGGGCGCGGACTTTTTTTGAAGGAATATAACTTCGGGTGCATAGCCATTTCCTTGCTACGGGCACGACTTGACATAGACGTGGAAAAACACCAATTGTGAGTGCGGCCCAAACAGGTGTGTATAGGCTATTCTGAAACTGTAGAATACGTATGCGTAGTTCTTATTACTGTGAATTAAATATGACAGAGCATAGCATAACAAGAATGCAGCGATCACTTGCACAGAAAAATTAATGAAAGTAGGATATGCGTATAATATAGATAATGAGGAATCAATATTTGCATTTAGCATAAATAACGTTGGTTGTAGCTATTTCGTGTAATCTTAAAAGATGAATAGTTTAGATTTAGCATAAATAACATTGTCTATAGCTATTTCATGTAATATTAAAGAGGAGTAGTTTAGATTATGCACTATAATGTACACTATCGATTATGGACTTTTCTCTTCAGTCATAAGGGTAGGGAATTGGATATACATTGAGGAGAGCAGAGACTAGGATCCCTTCAAGGTAGGCCACCCTCTGTAGGCTGACTGCGGTTTGTCACTGGGGGCCAAGAGGGTCATTACAACGGGTGTTTCTTGGCCGCTCTCGGGCTGAAAAGGTTATCACTAAGGGAATCCTCATGTGTGGTCCACTTCCCCTTCATCTATGAATGTTGGAGTAAAGAAGTAGTAATTTGGAGTGTTCTACAAACAATTAATTTATTCAAACAAGTTACAATTGGTATATAAAATTACATGTATTCCATAATAGAAAAGGATAAAGGAATGTTTTGATGTTGCTTCATTACATTAAATTAATGTTTACTTTGATTACTATTCTTATTTTATGGAAATATTGGTATTCATAGGTCATTTCTTAAGTCTCTAAAAAAAGGAACATTACATGTTGCAAATGCTTATTGGCTAATTCACACTTTGTAGCACTGAACTTTGGTAGCTCATTTCTAATATCAGATGGAATAACATTTGGGTAACCACAAATACCATCAAAATTTATGGCCATGTACCTTTCAATGCTAAAACTTCTTTTGTTACATAACAGGGCTGATTACAAACCATGGTTGCACTAGGAACCATACAAGGATACATATATTGATGCACTTTTTCCTACAGATCTACAAGCCTTCTTATACTATGCAATTACACATGGAAACTCAAACTTCTTTTACAACAAAATCTTAAGCTCCTATAATGAATTTTTTTATCTCAACTTGCTTAAGATCTTCTACATGTGTTTCTTCAAGAACATTGCATACATCACTTCATAATAGATACTACAATCTAGTAATATAGAAATATGCAAGCCTATCACTACTATTCCATTCCTTAGTGCTTAATCACTCAATAAGGAATCATTTTTTTTTTAAGTCTTACAAATATGGTTTTCATATACAGATTTATCTTTCTTGAAAACCAAAAATTGAAGAATACCTGAATAAGTTGCAACTCTTGCAAGTTCTTCCTCCTAAATGGAAATAGTTGTAGATTTGAAACATTCTTCAAATTTTCATTAGGTTCTTTGACAAAGTCGCCACCTCTTTTCATAGAGGATCAAACCTAATACGTTATGAAGTTCCTTTGAGTATGAATTTCCTTCTAGGTCTTCTCCCACAACAAAGTCACACATATTCTTTCAATTTTGCTCAACTAAAACATTCTAGGTCTGAAAATTCCTCAATATATGAACCAGATGTTCAGATTCACCAAATTCTTGACTTTGATAGTCTACAACTAGAGATTCAAAGTATCCCCAACAGAGTCACCTATTGGTGAATTTTCCAGCTAAACCAAGCAATTCTTTAAAAGTAGCCAACTCCTATGATGAAGAACTGCTAGGTTAGTGGCCAAGACAATGAGCATATGATTTTATGGTCTGTACTCCTTCACTTCAGGCTCTGTGAAACCTAGGAGGGTGATCCCAATTGTGTTTTTGTGAAGTATATTTGATTATGACACATTTATACACAGATTGATTCCTACTTATTGCAAATAAAATCCATCTCACTAAAGATTTGGCAGATTTTCAAGTGAGTGACTAACTATTTGCTAGGAATTAGGGATAATTCCACCTATACTATCCTTGGAAATATTTTTAATTGAATATTTTATTATCTTAAGTCTAGGGCCAGGAACACCATTGTTCATTTTATGCAAGATTTTTTGACAAAATGACTAGTGTCTCATCAATTGGAGCTACAAAGTCAAATATATGAGGATTAATAATTTACAAATTACTCAATTTAGAAAGAGGTGGACTATTTTCATATTGCTTTGCATTTATGAAAAACTCACTGTGCCTAAAACATTTACTTCTTATGAATCCTAAGCAATTCCTTACAAAGTTTATAACCCTATTCAAGAATTTTAATTAACTCCTCGAATTAAAGCTGAAAATAGAGTAATACATTCAAATGAAATATCTAAAGATAAATGATAACACCATTAGTATTTCTCATGCATGACTTGTAAGGAACATATGTAGGAGAGTATCTGTTTCTAGACTAATATTTGTTTCGATATTAGTAATTTCTATAAAACTTATTTAAGATCGCAACATACAAGATTTCACATCCAAGAGAAATTACAAGCCTATTATTAGTATTCTATTCAAAGTGCACTTTCTGAACTTAGCTTTCACCTAAAACCCTATTGAGAATTTAGAACCTGACCCGTGTAATAAGCCCTAAAATCCCTTTTATAGAACAAGGGAGCAACAACCATTAGGCTTAATTAAATTTACATTTTATTCTCATTTGCAACATAATTTGAGATATTCCTAGTTTGTTACATGCAATCATCTAAGGAAAATGGAAGAGTAAAATACCACATTCCATATTCCTTGAATGAAGACACGCCATCCCCTTAAAAGGCAGAGTTTGTTGCAACCGTGTTGAATCCTCATCCTTGTTGACCAAAGAAGATTCTCCAATAGCAGCTCCATCACAAACTTGTATATTTTTTGGGAACAACATAGATGCCGCCAAGGTTAACTAGTCTGGCACTTCTCCTACACACCAGCCTGAAAACATTCCACCTCAACACTAGAAACAAGAAATCATAGGAGTACTGATTTGGAAAATCCTAACATAAAGTGAATGGTTTCATCAAAAACAAAAATAGGGCGCAGTCATCACTCTGAGTCATCAAACTCAGAAGATACTCGCCCACGTTTTGCTCCTGGTGGGACTGGAGAAATTTTCACCACATCCTTGTCAAAATTTCTTGATAGTACCAAGGAGTGGGGATAATAATCACCTTATGGATTAGTGTCACCCTCACTATCTGAAGGGTTGTTAGGAACCTTACATGGAGAATCACATCCTTTCAGATAAGCCTTACAATGGTCACTCTCTCCTTTCCTTCTTTTCATATTCCATCATCTTCTTCTCTTTGTGTTTGACTAATTCTTCTGAAACTATCTGGTCCTGTAGACGGTAATTCTCCTTGTTACTATACTCCTTGGATTTCCTAAGTCCTATTCTATCTTTTGGTGTATCAGGAGCTCCTTGCATTCCACTTTCATCCTCAAGAGCATCTTCCTCAGACTCAAACAAACTCAGCTTCTTAGACTCTCGAACCACCATGGTAGACCTAATTGCCTAGAAAAAGAATGTCTATTTCCTGACTCCAAGATAATCAATACTCACACAATTCCTTACTAACCCATACCTCTCATTTACTGCATACTGAATTATGAAAAAGATGATCAACAAGCTATCTATATTAAATAGGCAGTTTGAAGCATGCAAAATTAATGATTCGAGAGCTTCTCACATGAGTGAGTTGATAACTTAATAGCTCAACATTGAATCTAAGCCATCGATTTTAAAGCATTTAAAACTTCATCCATGGTGATATGAGCCTTTCTTTTTTTATGCTTTTAGCAACTTGCTCATAGAAAAAAATGATGCTAGCTCAAGTGTTGTGATTTTTCAATCAACATGTATCACCAACCTAATTCGTGCTTTCTCATTAATATCGACGAAGTACACAAGACCAGTTCTTCTTAGAGAGAAAGTTTCCTTAAACACCTCATCACTCATCGCTGATCTTCCCCAAGTTTTAGGGTGCAATTAGCGATGAAATTATGATTTTTTAGTCCATTGAATCATCCTATTTTAGAACTTCATCAATGGTTCCTCAGTCATCTTGTTGCATTTCCCTTTTGCTTTACGCTAAATCCTCGGGATCTTGCCATGTTGCATGTTCCATTTAGTAATCATCTCCCATCGCGGATGCATCTCATCCTTCATTAGCCTCATCAACGATGTAACCATCCCCGTGATGATCATTAGCCCTTGGTTCTGCAACCTGATCTTTGGTCACATCCATCCCTCCATCATGCATCACTAATCAAACTTTGCACCTAGGCTCTTATTGGAAACGAGAGATGTAGTGGAGGCACTAGATTTAGACACACGCACCTGCATAAAAATAAATGGCACAAAAGACATCGTTGATAGGATCTCATCATATTAGTGAAAGAAAAACCCTTTAGAGGACACCATCGCTTATCGCTAATTCATAACTCAAGTTTTGAAATAAGTTTGCGATGAGCGATGAAACATAAGGTCATCACTCATCGGTAATTCTCCTCATACATTATGCGAGCAATTAGTGATGAGAGGATTTACAATGTTTACAATGTGCATCATGTATCACTAATGTGGGACTTTATATTTAAAACATATCCATAGTTCACATGATTGTAAAGGAGTTTTCATCATATCGCTCATCACTAATACAAATTTTAAAACTTGAAAACCATTAGCGATGAGTGATCCTTCAACCATACAAGGGACATCGCTTCATCACGCATCTGATCTAGAAGCTCGAGCAATAATTTATGATGAGAAATAGCATAAAAATATCACCTCATCGCCCATCATTGATTCAAAATATGCACTCCTGAAGTAATCGGTGATGAGTGATAAGAACACAATGGTTGTCAGTACTTAAGTGGAAAACTTCAAACACATGCACTTAAGTTGTTCCTAATGAAGGGGATCCATAGGATGACATGAGAACAATAGAATAGAATATTTTTAAGTCACAAAATGCAAAGGATGTAAAGGCTAAAAGATCCTTTACTTAACCTTATAAAATGGAAGACCCGACCTTAGGCTTGAGGGACTGGTTACTAGATGACAGTGAATGATATAAGATGTTTTGCTAAATGACTAGCAACGGGTAATAATGAGTCAATGGCCAAATAGAACCATGTAAGTATTTGTAACGAATAAAACCCAAAACCCTCAAATAACAACCCTACATCCACCGGTTAAAGAATCCCATCTGCCCTTTGCATTCCCGCTTCTTCCTTCACTTGCCTTGTAACAAAAAAATATTCCCCTCCATGATGAGCCATCATTCATTATGCCCTTCCATTCAAAATATCCTGTTGTTACTTGCAGTTGAAAAATATCTTCAGTAAAAAACCTTCATTCTTCATTACCCTTGGCTACAAGAAATCTCCATTTCACCTGTGCATTTTTCACTTTTACTGCCTGTAGCTCATGTCTTTTGCTTTTACCGTGAAAAGATTTTACATTTTGATCTCTAGCGAATAAAATATTCTTGCTTTAAAATGAATCCATTTATCCTTTTTTAGCTTTCACCTGAAAGCATTTAAATGGTAAAGACTTTTTTATTTTAAAAAAAATTCACTCATCGAGTAACATAAAATATTACCCATGCCTTTCACATTTTATAGTCCCGCCCAATATGGGTAACATAAATATTATCCATGCCTTTCACATTTTATAGTCCCACTCAACACAAGAAGTTTTTAATTTTCACATAGTGAATTTTTAAATTCACTTCTACAACCATTTCTTGAGAAAATTCATCTCCCTTGATTATTAATTTTTAAAATATTATCAAATGATAATAATTAAACACAAGCTACAGGGGTCCCACCCTCATGTTGCACAAATATTTGCCCAACATCGCATATCTCCACTTTGGTGTGAGAAGTGAAAACTTATTAGCGATGGGAGATTATGTTATATGGAATGGTCTTTGCTTCATACTTTAATTTATTCTCCAACCATTTTTACCATTTAAATTTATCCAATGATAAATTTAAAACATATGCATTGGGTCAGAGACCGCTTTACAAACTTTACTCGGCTGTCCTCATCGCTCATTGTGAATGGAATGAGAAAATGAGAAATGGAATAATGATGAGTGATAAAAAAATGAAGCATCATACATCTCTGATGTGAGGAGAGAAAATAAAATAAAATTAGCAATATCATATTCTCTAGCAAAGAAAGTTTTAATTCCCCTTTTTTATCGGTTGTGAGTTTACGATTTATTTACTTCCTCACCATTTAAAATATTTCAATAAGGCATTCTCAATGGGCCCACCACGCCTTGAACAAACACTGCCCATCGCACATCTCTCATGTGTGGAGAAAAATAAAATGCAAACAGTGATTGGGTGATTCATTCTAAAATAAAATAATATAATTGGACAAAATCATTTTATTTTTCCAGTAAAGAAACTTTTGATCTACATAGTGAATATTTAAATTCACCTCTTCAACCATTTTCCCATGTATTTCATATTTTTATTTTTACTTAGCTTTATAACATTATCAAATGACAATATTAAAAGGAGTTATGGGGCCCGCCATCATTTACTCCACACCTCCCAGCAATCATCACCAATCGGTAATGAAATATGGAAAGGTGAAAACTATTAGCGATTGTTGCACTTTACATAAACATTACCCATCAGCAAAAATATTGTTTTCAATGATGGAGGCTTTAAAATATTATATCATGCCTTTTCACTTTCACCATAATTTATTCTCTAGCAACTTTTCACGACAACAAATAAAATTTTATTTTATTTGTGAAAACTTTACTCACGACAGCCACCATCGCACATCTCTCATGCAATGAAAAATGGAAAAACCAAATAGCAATGCGTGATAAGAAAATGCGGCCATTGCACATCGCAAATATAATGAGAAGAGCCCTCAAAAACGTGATGGGAGATATAGAAGGTGATGCATCAGAGGAGGAAGATGGGTTTTCCTGTGCAGCCGTGAATATGGTCTCCCATGAACTTTAGCCAATGTAAACCAAGAATTAAACCTACTTTTTGTACAATGAACATTTGAAAATGCCCTTTTTGACTGCTCATTTGTCTTCCATGCATATCACTAATGCAAAGAGAAAATGGAGAAAACAAATGGTGATTCCCAATACAGAAAATGCCATATCTCATTGCGAATACAATGAGGAGGAGAGCCTTCAAATCTGTGATGGGCGAGAATGCAAAGAGGAGAATGATAATGAAAACAATGAGCGATGGAGTTTTGCCTGAAGTTGTTCTGTCATGAACTCAACCAATAGAAAGCAAGAATTAAACTTTCTTTTCTTTATAAACATTTGAAATGCACTTTATACTTTCCCTAAATGCCTCTTTGCATTTTCCCAATTATTTTAAATATGAACATTTGAGACATTATTAAAAATTGTGACTTCTAATTACGCTCGCGACCCATTTGGAGAAAATTCACTGTGGGAAAATTGAGACACCTGGAGCCGATATTTTTGTGTGCATCCATAATCAATTATTTAGAGAAAACCCATTTCCTCAATCTTTGCCTAGCCATGAAAAATCAGGTACCTCCTTTGTAAATTGGCCTCCAAGATGTGTTCGCCACTTCCAAAATGCATTAAAATAACATATCATATGACCTTCATTTTTGATGAAAATGGAGCTATAGAGGTTTTAGACCAAAACAAGAAATGGGTAGTCCTTAGATTTTGAAAAATTGAAACTTTTCGGGACACCAATTTTGGCCATGTTGCAATTAGAAAAGGATTAGTTAACCCATCAAAGTTCATCCAAGAGGCACGAAACTGAGCATGCATGTTACCATTTGAACCAAAAATCTAGTGCAATAAATGACATGGAAAAATTATTTCCGAGGTGCAAAATATTAAATGCCAAAGTGGCCTACTCAGACATTTCTACCATTTCACCCATTAGAAACCAACTCGAGCACACCAAGTCACCTCCTTGAAAAATTATCAAAGCACATCCTAGGGAACTTCCATTGGACACACTAGGTCATTTGGGTACACTAAATATGTGTGCAAGAGGGATTCCCTTCAATCCACATTCGTCAAAAGATATTAAGGGTCAAAGATGACCACTTTGAAGCATTATGAAAATGCAAATGTAAAAATAGAGCAAAATGCATTTGCTTTTGGCTTGGCAAAAATATCAAATCTGATCCTGATATTGTAAAAACGGACCAGGGAGTATATGAATATGGGGGGAATGAAGGGAACCAATCCATTTGTCATGAAAATCATCCAATTGCAAAATATCAACTCGAACAGGAGGCCACTTTGTAGAACTGAGAGTTCACAAACAACAGAAAAGTGTCAAAACCCTCCAGCTTCGCTTTTCAAAAAACCATCAAAACTCATCATGGGAAGCTAAAAACTGACATGCACATTCACATATGTCACATGAGTGTGTCCAAAAAGAGGTTTTACATGAAAATCAATTGGCTTCGAATTGTGACCCTCCAAAGTAGGTAACTTGGGTAGATTTTTTAGGGGCACTTCTGATTGTGCAAATCAACCTTTTTTCATCATGGGCACTCAAATTTTGACAATTTTGAAGGTTCCAACAAAATTTAAAGTTGGTTTGAGTGCAATAGCAACTTCCCATTCCTCTTGGAATAATCCAAGACACTTCTCCATTAAATTGTATCCTCCTATCTTATGCTATTGAATATTTTCCTTGTAGGAACTAAATAATATTTCTCTACCTTGTATATTAGGACAAAAGAATTAGATATAGAAGTATAAAAACACATACCTCATGTTGGATGTGATCATTGGGCTCACAAAAGTAATAATTCATTCATTTTCTCCTATGTAATTATCTCTAGTTGTAAGAATAGGTTATGGAATTGCTAAATATATTCCTTGACTAGTCTTATTTGTCATAGTTTAGCTAACTAGATAAAGTAGTTGTCTAACTCACTATTACTATAGTGTGATTATAGATCCTTTATAAAAATTTGACCATTTGACAATTAGAGCCATTTTCTTCCTTGGCACACATAGCCATTGATACCAAATGAATTGCTCCAATTATAGATATAAGAAAGTTGAACATTGTCATTTTTTCCCACTTGGAATTTGATGCACATCAAAAAAATCTCCATCATATTTACCTTATTCAATGGATCCTTTTCATCAAACTTGTGTATATCCTCCTTTGATAGGAGTTCTAAGCTCTTCTCTGAGTGTTACCATTTGGATCACAATCAACTTACATCATGATGATCCATCTTGGTTGAGTGGGTTTTGGGGTTATTCCTTTGGTTGCGAGAATGATATATTTTGGATTGATTCTTGGATACACTTCATTTCCCTTTCCCATTTATCACTCATGGTAGACTTGATTCTAGCCATTTCTCCTTGCATATCATGCATACCTTCTTCCAACTACTCACTTTGTCAATCAATAGAATGGGAGTTACAATCAAAGCCCTACTTGATCCAAAATCTAATTCTATATCCTCTTTGTTAGGATGTTTTTTGTGTGTACATAAATTCTTTCCCCTACCTCTAATCTATGGTCTTTTCATGTTTAGGGTTGACAATGCAAAATAATTTTTTTACCAAACATTGATCAGATGATTTTAGAACTATTTTCACCACAAAATTAAAATTTCAAAGAGAAAATCCCTAATGATTTTTTTTAGTCTTTTCGTAAATGTTAACAAATATGAAAAATTTCAAAAAAAAATGTAGGCCATTGAGTGAATTTATGAAAAAACTAAAATTGTAATAACTTGCTCAAACAACTCCAAATGAATTCAAATTAGATTTGTAGGTGGATGAATGTGCCCTTGTTTGATCCTCTAGAATTTATAAAAGAATTCTCTATTTTGAAGCCTTGGGAGTAAATTCAATGGAACCCATAATTTCAAAATAACTCCCTCAAATCTAGATTGTAGTAATTTCAATATGTTTTTTTATCAACCCTCTAAAATTAGAAAAAATCACTATATTGAGAGAGATATGTGCTTCACACTTTGACCTCCTAAATAAATAAATAACCAACTTTTGTTTCTTGTCTTTTAGATCATTCTTTGATACCAATTGTAATAAAATAACTTGCACAATAGGAGAATCAAATTAGAATTATTTTGCAAATACTTGAAATGCTTGAGTATAATAAGCCACTTTGAGGTGGAAAACCTCTAAAATTCTCCAATAAGAACACAATTTGCAATATGATGCTAATAAGCTATCATCTACCTCCTATATATATCATAGTTATTCCATGGATGCCATCTAAGCTAACTTAATTACCTAAATAAGACTATATTATTGATCATATAACTTGATTAAGAGTTATGTTAGCCATAATCCAACTATCACATCCCTATGCACAATATACAATTATGGGCATAGTAAGGTTCATCTCAAGGGAATAGGGCCTTCCAAGAAAAATCAGTCACATGATTTCTAAATTTAAAATAGGCTTTGTGCAACTCTAATCTATTTTTAATCACCCAAGAACCTTTTTTACCAGAAGAGGAAGGAATCTTGTATGAAAGGAAGTAGGTGGTTCTTGCACATCTTAGCCACATGACCAATCCTATGGTAGGAATAATGATGAATATGAATCTTTTGATAATCTACTCCTTGAATAAAAAATCCACAAGGTGAAGAAATAAAAACTTGTTTGGAAGTGACAAAAGATCCACATCTATGAAAATATTAACCCTAGCATACATATTATTTGATTTGGACAATGAATGCTCATCAATCTCCCTGCATTTTCCCTATATCTTTTAAGTAAGAGTAGCTCCAAAACTCAAGAGAAATATCATAAAGGAAAACACAAATATTATAAAAAGAGGATGAGTAAGGGTAACAAGAGAAACTTTTCATGCTTGTACCAATATCTCCAAATGCTAAAAGGATCAATAGGACTAATGAAGCACCTCATCCCTTAATAGCAAGGAAGAGTAAAGAACAAAAAATCCTTTTGAGAGGGAGAAAATAGAAACATAGAATCCCACTCCTATTCCACCCATTGAAGTATTTCATGCCAAGAATTCGATTGATTACAACAAGAACCAATATCTAGTTGGTTAAGAAGAAAATTTGAGTTATGCCCAACATTAGAATCTTCTAGAATCACCTTAGAGACTTGAGCATCCACCACTTTCACTTTCAAATTACTTTTAAAGTCAAAACCTCAACACTTACATTGCTTTCCATTCCCAAAATAAAGATCTTTCTTACCTAAACCTTGTTGATGCCTTGAGGAAGATTCTCCATGCTAAAAGGAAGACATACATCCCAAAACATCTAGACCCTACCTATCTTGATTTATATATGGCCGAAGGAGTGTAAGTTAAAACATCTCTTGATGGAGAACCCTTATCCTAACTACCCTTCAAATAATCACCATTGCTTGTACGCCCATTGATCCCCTAACAAGAAGGGAGCCTTCACCAATCTCTTATTCTTTCAAAATTCAAAGCAATGCTTGGGTCTGCTAGATCCCCGTGCACCCATCACATTCAATGAATAACCCTATTGAAGACTAATTTTGAATACCTATTTTTTTTTATAAACATATAGAATAACTATTTGAGTTTTTTATAAGCAAGGCCCATTATAACCCCTACCTCACCAATAAAAGGAATATCACTAAATAAAATATATTGGGAATGCATCTTATTCATAATTACATTGAGAGGCGTCTACAATGGCATCCATCAAAAATAAAAAATTTGTGTAAGGAAAAATGCTTCAACTAGAATTTGACGTTCAAATGACATGCCATTTTACTATTTTTCTTTCTTTTTTTACTTCAATAAAAAGGCCATGAAGATTTAGGATAAAATCTATATAAATCAGTCGAGGGTTACAAGTTCTTGAGAGCGAAAAATCTCATTAGTTTGAGGAAATTGTGAATCACGGGCGATCGACACAAGTAGGTGAGAATTTTTGATTGCTAGAGCTGAAGATGGCTAGATTTTGAGAGGCTTTGAATTTGTTCTCTATTTTTTTTTGCAAATAACACATGAAATGGCTGGATTTGGTGAAGCTTTGATGAATATCAAAGTGTTGAACTCAACAAACTTGAAAATTTTAGATTTGACTAGGTTTTAGAAGGGTATTTGAGCTCCCATGAAAATTTAGGCTAAAATCTCTTCATATGGTGAATTTAATTCCAAGGTTGAAATATTTGTTCTGGAGAAGTTGGAGCTTTTAGGTTTGGTCAGTTTGCAAGTTGTGGTTTCAAGGTGTTTGCACTTTTGTGTAACATTTGCTTAAGATGGCTCGATATGTTCTTGATTAGAATTGTGATTGGATAGGTTGAATCTGTTGTCTACAAATTCTTGAATTTTTTCTTTTCTTAAAACATTTTTGTAGGTTGTCATGTAATGGTTTTTGTGGTGCCATAAAAATATAGCATAAAATTGGTAGATTGGGTTCAGTTTTGATTAGGTTGCAATTGTATGTCCTATGTAGAGATTTGAATTTCTTCAAGTCAATTTATTTTATGTTGTGATTTAAAGGTTTATTGTACTGTAGGGTAGGTGCATGAAGTTGGGTTACACTTTTGTGGCCAATTCCAAAAAATATTTGAAAACTAATAACGTGCTCGTGTTATGTCATTTTAAAAGCAAAAAAAAAGTGAAAGTGATTCATTTTCTGTTGTTTATTTTTCTACTCTACCTAAGGTGAAAAACCCTCATTTTCACGCTCACGTTCTAGGAGGAAGCATTCTACAAAATTCATCAACAACAGTTGCTTTTTGTTTGGAAAGATGGCACCACGACGACAAAGAGGTGCGGGAGGTAAGTATTGTTTGCTATTTGTTTTGAATTTCTTAGTTTCAGGTTGATTTTGTTTGTTTTAGGTTAGATTTGATTGTTTTTTTTTAAATTGTAGGAGATGCAAATGATCCTGCAAATCCCCAAAATCCTCAAAAAGAAGAGTAGGAAAATCCTCAACAACAAAATCCTCAACAAAATCAACCTCCCCCACCAATCACTCAACACACTCTTGGCACTCAACAAAATTTGAGGAGTGAAATTGAGAACAACAAAAAACAAATTGAGGATTTTATCAATAAGTTGAGTGATCCAAATGCTTCAACCACAAAAAGAATGACCCTAGAAAATTCATTGAAAGGGATGTTAAAAATGTAGATTCAGTGCAACAAATAACAAGATGGCAAGATAGGAGACAGGCAACTAGGGCATATTATGCAGATAAACTATCATATAAACAAGTAAAAGATTTAAAAATTACTAAAAGTGATTTGTGCTCTTTATTCATTGACCCTAGAACAAATCAAAATCTTAGCCTCAATGCGAAGAGGTTTCCTATTCATTGGTGCCACCACCAAGAGATTAGGAACTGTTTTTATGATAGGTGGTACTTGGTCTTTGATTACCCACCGTGCAACAATTATGAAGTCCCCCAATATTTTCTTAGGAAACTATACAGT